>VCCN01007343.1:2184227-2201800 GCA_006491835.1 Architeuthis dux
TTTAAATTTGTTTCTGCTCAGTTATCTCCCTTGAACATTTTTCCCCACTTGGCACTGTCAGCGATTATTTAAGCTTAGATTAGTCTGGCACAAGGCCAGTTGAGTATTAGGGTAGCAAGATTGTGAACTTTATTAGAGAGGGTGCTTTAATCATTGTACATGGTTTGAAATTCCTTCATCTTTGTTGTTTTTTTTCATGTTTCAGCAATGTACCCTCCAAGAGGAATTTTATAAGGTTATGCAAAGCTGATTGTGTAGGGGCCCACAAACACCCTTGTCCTGTAGTCATCCTGTTTTCATCTGCTATAACCCTTTAGCATGCTGTATTATATTCAACTTATTTTTATTAATAGACATAGAGTGTTCTCTTAGAAACTCTAGAATCCCGGTGTGATGCACCAGCTGAACTCCCCCTCTCAGAGACTCTGTCCTTCAACCTTCCTCGGATGTCTGTTGTGTTCTGGGGTAGTATGCACACCCCTTACTATTGAACTTTCCTTGCATTCTCATCTCTCGGGCCATGGAATCCCAAACTGATTATTTGTTCCTTTCTGATTGATGATTCCCACAAGCTTTAATGTCAATACTTGATCTGCTGATTGAGTTATGGTACTTTTGTCTACATCACTTTATCAAAAATCAGTTTTGTCCCCCACAATATCTCCAAAAGTTCTCAATGAATTTCAATGACATTTTGTTGAATGGTGGACCATTGGCTAAGGAAGAATTGGTGAAATTTTGGGATGGATCCAAGGATTTTATCTTTTGATCAAGAGGGAAAGAATTCCAGGATCCGTCCAAAAATTTCATCAATTCTTCCTTAGCCAAGGGTCTACCAATCGACAAAATGTCATTGAAATTCATTGAGAACTTTTGGAGATATTGTTGTGACAAGTGATGTAGACAAAAGTGCTGTACCTCATCGGCAGATTCTTTCAGCTTTTTTATTTAAAATTAATAGCTTGTGGAAACCATCAATCATGGCTCGAGAGATGAGAGCATATTGTAACGAAATTGCACTGTTCGTGTGTACGTGGCAAAAAAGCCCATATCGCTAAGAGCTGTGTTAAACTACGTATGTGACAAATTGGACAGATTGAATTACAAACTGGACAGAGATTGTATTACTGGAAACCGTTAAAAGAGCTAGATTTGAAAATAGGAGGGATCGTATTACCAGTAGCAGTTAAAAGGGGCCAGATTTGAAAATAAAAGGGGAGTTGAGATCTGAAGCGGTGAGCAACAGGTCGACAAAGAGGTCCGCTCCCCGTCAGGGGTAGGGAGGTGAGAGCCGGCTAGAAGCAGTTACAAGTTTGAGATTTGAATCCAGACAGGTCGAAAGAGGAGGAACTCTTGATTTTTGTAGTAGTAACCCAGAAAAGTGACCAAATGCAACAGGATTCTGTACCTCGATGTGACCCGCGAACCGGCCTGGAAAAGAAATTATACAGACGGAAATAAAACCCCAGATTTCCAATTGAAGGAAATGAATTTTGTCATCTTTTATATCCACCCATGTGGGAGAGTCTTTTCTCCAAAGTTAATTTCCCTCTACAGAAAGATCAGCTCCCATCAGCAGACCCAGACCGAGAGTCGTCATCATCATCATCAGCATCATCAACAACCCGCAGCCCCGGAAGAAATCATCTTCTCTCTTTCGGCGACCAGAAGAAGTACAGATCATTGTTATACTACAATATATAAAGTTCAACAGCAGGTCACAAGATCAGTGTTGAGAATGACAGATCTAAAGCAATGGTACCAGGCTCAAAAACATTGTTTCCTCACAGCCTGGTAGCACCTATGATTTGGTGATATTTCTTTGTAAAATAAAATTGAGTGTCACTTATAAGTAGCTTATCACCTACCTCTTCCCGTTGGTCGGTCCGGAAGAATATTACAGATATTAAACTGGTCCATGGTGCAAAAAAAGGTCGGAGACCCCTGATCTAAAGGATCAAGGTGAGAAAAAAAAGGCAAATGTGATTCATTGTTTAATTTTCATTTATTTAAAACAAAAATGGTTTCCAGGGAATTTGTTTCAGGACTCTTTGTGCTTCTTCAAATCACTGTCAACTTTGGTAATACTTATTTTTCAGGAATAAAGCACCACATCTATGGGAGAAAAAGGCAGAACTTTGGTTTCTTAGAAAGCTTCTTGTTCCTTTGTTTTTACTGGGGACGGTCTGGTGTGGCCCAGGGGTCAAGAGTCTTGCCCAGTTTAGCTTTAAGATCAGCAGTAACATCATCCATTTTTTTAAGCACCTCCTAAAGAAAGAAAAAATGTTTTAAAAGCCACGTGTGGGCAAAGCACAATTGAAAAAAAAAAAAAAAAAAAAAAAGGTAAAGTAGGACCACTTAACCATCAAAAATGGATCGCATCATAAGGACTGATTTGACCAATCACCACTAAAGAAGCTAACGTTTTTTTACTTTCATACTAAGCTGGCACGGCAATTTTTTAAATCGTTTTTTTTTTAATTTAAAAATGATGAATAACTTGCTATCCTACAGAATATGATAATTATAATGAACATTAAGGTAGCTTCCAGGGTGGATGCAGGTGCGATCCCCGCACAGAGTTTTGCGATTTAGCAGTTGCTCACCAGGCAAATATAAGCTCTCAACTAATAAATGTCATAATTATCAAATCAAGTATTGTAAACCATTTTTATAAATTTTTGACAACATAAATGCAAAACATTTTAATTAAATCACAGAGCTTAAATAACATTACTTGAGAAAATAAAACAAAAACTAGCTATAAAAAGATATATAAAACACTAAAAAACAGACATGAATTAACTTATATAAATCTAATGCAATTTACAATAATATTTTATTCTAGTTCGTTTTAAATTCCATCTAGATAGTCATTTTCGCCTTTAAAAACGAAACGTGGCCGAAATGTCCGGGGTAGAAATATTTGCGGCCGAATTGTCCTAGATTCCTAGAAAATTAGAGTGATTTGCCACTTAATAATGTGGAATGGTCAGTGTCCACGCTCTCTAAGATAGTGAATCTATTTCTCAAGGATAACTTAAGATAACTTAAATGCTAATAAGAGTAATTTCCCTTATTTATTTGCAAATGCATAAAAATGCAGGTGCAATCAGGCCTTGAAATTTAATGTTCATTGTGGTCACATCAGATTGCACTACCTTTCTCTCAGAGGGCAAACCAACTCGCTCACAGCATTGTCTAATTAACTTTTAAAAAACAAATATGCCCATAGGTCTTGTATGGTATATGAAAATTATAGAAGGTATCTTGAAAAGAATGAGATCAATAGTTCAAACAAATCTTGAAATGATAACACAGTGCAACATGATTTTTGTTCCTGGGTAGTAAGTGTTATTTTCTGATTGCTTATGTGTAAAAAGTATAGAAAATGGCTATGATTCCCTTCAAACTTTGCTTTTGTGGCCAGGACAGTGATATTCATATGTAATTGTTTTTCTTACTTTATGTGATTAAAAATATACAATTTTGCCCGTTGGTCAATTAAAAATAAGTAGATTTCTAATTATCACTGTCCTGGTTACAAAAGCAAAGTTTGAAGGGAATGAATGATGTTTTCTTTACTTTTTAGACATAAAATCAGAAAATAACACTTATAATAAATGCATTTATAGAAAGCGCCCTTTCTCGGGAAGCACAATACTTAAGTCCCCACTGGACAAAAGCGCTTGAAAATATGTGCAATCAATTGCAGTAAAAATATAAGGCCTATTAAAGAAGAGTAAGAAGAAAGTGCAACTTGTCAATAAAGTTTTTTTTACAAAACACGGGGCAGGAGTAGCTCCTGCCCCGTGTTTTGTAAAAAAACTTTATTGACAAGTTGCACTTTCTTCTTACTCTTCTTTTACAAAGTGTATTTATTTACTGAGTTCATATAATTATGAAAGTCTCGAAACATTTTTGATTTAAAGCTTGTTAATGTATGTATGTTCCGGATATCATAGGGTAATTTATTCCAATGTCTAGGTACTACATAGCTGAAACTCCTGCACCCCAGGAGTCATTGCACTGAGTTTGTTTGTTTCTGGGTAATATGAGTCTTCTCCAAGGCCTCCCATAAATAAGGCCTCCCAGCCATGTAACTGATTCTATCAACTGGAGGTGAGTCAAAGTAATCACTTACAGACAAGCGGTCAAGCAGTTAGCAAGTTTGCTCACAGTTTAGCTTTAAAAAGCAAATTTAACCCAGAAAATTTTAGTTTATTCAATATTTCTGGGTTTTATAGTTTTTTACACTTCTCTTGGATGGTCTTAGGTAAGTATTTTTAAAATTATTTAAAACATCCACTTTTTGAATAATTAAAAATGTTCTTGTGCTTGATATCATCAATTGGTGCGGACCTTTTTTTTTCTTTTAATACCAATATGCAGGTTATGATATTTTGATACAATATTAATACAAATTAGCTAATTATTGGATATTGTTAACAAGTCCTTTGCTAAACAGTTTCTCACTAATTGTAGAAAGATTTGTGCCTGCCTCCAGTCGCATGGCTGGTAGGCCAGTTATATGGTTAGCCTTTGTCTTCTCACATTTACAGAAGGTAAAAGAGAAAAAAAAGATATATGAACCTACCTGTGACAATTTGACAATCTTTGCATTTTCCTCTACCTGTTCAGGTGAACGAGCTCCACAAATGGTGACTGGACAATTCTCTTGTTGAAGAAGCCAGGATAACGATGCTGCAGACATTGTGATGTTTTCCTTCGTACAAATTTCTTGAAGCTTTCCCAGAGCCTGAAATAAAAAAACAAATAAATAATCTATACTGTGTTCTGTGTCAGTATGTTTACACAGTAATTTGAAAGGTTTAACGCAAGGTATTGTTAACTAAAATTATTGTATTCATTTTGTATTAAACTTGAAACAACTAAAAAGCTTAGACGTACACTGGTTGGCCTTGGGCTTTATTGTTGTGGGTTTGGATTAAAATCCCAAATGGAGAAAAATCTTATATAAAAATTATTTTCTTTGATTATATAGCAGCATAGTTAATTGTTCAGTTTTACTTAGTAAAAAAAAAAAAAATTTAGTAGAATTAACCTTTTCATAATAAATACAGTAATCAAGGAGTAAATACTGAAAGTTTTATCAAATTGATTCGGGATTTGAACAGAACCCCCTCCCCACCAAAAAAAAACAAAAAAAAAAAAACTTTGTAGAGTTGTCTACCTTAGATGATGTGACAGATTGACTTGTTGATTATTATATAATTATTAGATTAAATTCATATCAACCTGAGGTGTTGCTGCTTCATATGCATAGCAATTTATACATTTTGTTTTAGACTATTAAAACACTTTTACACTACTTCAAAACACACTATTATTACAAATTACTTTACTACCCACAGACCCATTAATGATTCTACTTGCATAGAAAAACTATGCTTTTCAATGACAAAGGTGGTACGTATTTAGCCATAACTTTACAGTCTTTTTCCACAATCAGAACCTTGCAAACGGCCCAGTAGTAATGGTCTGCAAGTGTATTTGGATAGCCACTGTGAGATGTCTAACATAAGACATTTTAGTCGTCTATGATTGATTGTTTTGTTTAACGGCACATCGACCCTTGGTGGGTCATTTAGTGCCGAATTCAGTAGGGGGGGGGGGGAGATCCACTGTCCCCGTGACTAGAGACTTGAGGGGGGAGAATCCCAAATCCCTGTCACTGAGACAAATGCCACGAGGACCAGGATAAGCTGGTCAATGGTCAAAAGCTTCTCAGGACGAATCCCGAGCATGCTAATAGTGATCGCCTCCTGACCAGCTGGCCAAGATATCCTGTGCAACTTCTCCCAGATATCTGGAGATACCCGAGCATGCCACAAGGACCGCTGAAGGGCCGTGGTTCTCTGAACTTCAAGGCCATAGCGGTTTCGAAGCACAGATACTCTACTTTGATCCTAGCCAAAGGCTTCGATATCCTTTGCAACTTCTCCCAGGACGATACCCGAGCATGCCACAAAGACCCCCGAATGGCCATGGTTCTCTGAACTTCGAGGCCATGGCAGTTTCGAAGAACAGATACTACACTTTGATCTTAGCCAAATGGCTGAGAGCCTAGTCGACTCTAGTCCAATTCAGGGGGAGTAGACTCTTTACTCACTGTTTGTCTATCCAGTTACGTTAAACTTATACGTAAAATTAACATTCCCCTACTGTGATTTGAAATCATGACCAACTGATTGGTAGGCAGCTCTTTTACTGACTGAGCTAAATTGACAAATTATACAAATCTACAAAGATTTGTTACAAATACACAATGGCTTATTTCATTCTAATAAATAAATACATTTATAAAATTAACATTTCCCTACCAGGATTTGAAATCATGACCAAGTGATCTGTAGGCGGCTCTCTTACCAACTGAGCCAAACAGACATGTCTTACATATCTATGAAAAAATTATGTAACAGATACACAAGGTTTTATCTAAAAAATAAATACATTCAAATAGTTCTTTAGACGATTGAACTCCTTGTTGTTCGTGTTGTTAAGACGACGTTTCACTGGAATGGCTGACCATATCTGGAGAGAGAGAGAGAGAGAGAGACAGGCGACCACTTTCCTCTCTGGGAAGAAGTCCAGATTATTGATAGAGAACACTGTTGGAAAAATTAAAGAGGCAGCACATATCAATATGTTGACTAAATACATTAGTCAGACAAGTGCTGAGTTCAACCCGATGTGGCTTCCGCTACTCAACAAAGACATGGTATGGAAATCCAAACCTGACAAAGCAAGGATAAAGAAACACCCGAATCCTACGTTATAAGGGTTTCCTCCTTTGAAGTAAAAATCTTCTGTTTAGCCCATCACATTCGGATATTACACCTGAAAAAGGCCGAAGAATGGATTGGCCGAAACGTTGTGTTAACGACAAGGAGTTCAATCTTCCGAAGAACTATTTGAATGTTAATGACCCTTCTCAAAACTATAGAAAATAACCATTTGAATGTTAATGACCCTTCTTAAAACTATAGAAAATAAATACATTTTTTTTATAATTTTTTATAAATACAATACAAAGGTTGCAGTAATCATTTTCAGTCAGAATAGAAATTGGAGTTTGACCGTGCAGCTGCCAGGCTTGTTTGCTTAGCTTAGTCTGGTATAAGGTCACAAGTGTGGAGCACCAAGTGAGGATTGAAGACTAATTTGCTAACCACATGGCAAGGTGCCTAACAATCTCATCTTAATATGTAAAACAAAAATTTGTAAAAAAATATTTCTCTTTAACTTACCTCAAATACTTCACTTTCAAATCCATTTTGGCCATGTCGAGACATAGACGTACTGAAAATAAAGAATTTTAAATAAATTGTATTTTCTCTCCATTGTCAGAAACATAAGGTTATTTTAATGAAATTTTACAAATTAAAATTATGGTCCACATACAACAGTGGGGTCCAAAGATTGAAGACAAAAAAGTTATTTCCCTTGAATACACAGGCATAGGCGAAAATAATCCTTTACTTAAAAATTGTTTTTGATCGCACAAGATGAGGTTAGAAAACAACAAAAAAAAGAAAGATTAAAGTGCATATCAAGTAAAAAAAAACTTCATATAGCTCATCGCAAATAAATTTCCTTTTTATTTAAGACTATTTCAAAGACAAAACTAAGTAAATTTGTGGCGTAAACCTCATTTTAAAACGAAAATCATAACCAACACAATTGTTTAACAATTATTTTAATACTAGAATATTACCCGTCATATGACTCTTTTTTTTAATACTGGGAATATACTTATGGATAATAACAGGTTTTCTCTTTTTTGGTTAACCATATTTAGCTGTCATATAGAATTGGGTAATTTCGTGGGCTTTTATCCTTTATGGGTAAGGAAAATTGACTCAACAATCACTTTACAATTAAAGTGATTTTGCAGGTAACAGACACACGTTAAAAGCAAATGTATTGTTCATTATATTTCAAGTAGAAAGAAAGAAATTTTTTTTTCAAAATCCAGTTAATTAAAAGTCAACGATTTTCAAATACTAATTACATAAATGCTATTTTATTTTGGGAAAATTTTTAAATACAGAGATTAAATTCTCAAAAGACAATAAAAATCAGTGTGACAAGTTTTGAGCATTGGAAAGCTACAAACCATGGCGTTTATAGGTATAGATATATATGAATAATTCATTAATCATGGGGGGGTTCAGTTTATTACTTGGAAACGTTAGAAAACTGATCTCCATCATATAACCCCCCACTTCAAGTAGAGACTATAACAAGCCTAAAACCTGCTTTAAGTAGGCTAAAATATTTTTAGGTATAATGTATTTGTATATATTCTTTTTAAAATTTATAGGTGCTAGAATTTAAATTTATGCAAATCACTTAACTCAACCATTCTGAATTGAACGGAACTGTTAGTACATAATGAAGTGTTTGGCTTAAATGAGCAATTGCATTTTAAATAAGTCCTGGTTGATGAAGATTTGGTCAGGTTAATTTTAAAAAGGCAAAAATAATTTTTCTTTTCATACCATTTTATTCTGAGCTAATTTTTGGTTTTGTATATGAAATGTGTATCTAGTCTACAGACTTGTTACTTGAAGCAATAGATATGGGGGTCCAGTTTGCCACTATATACCAATAGAAAACTGATACCCTCTTTATGTTCAGTTAAATGAAAATATTTTTTTAAAAACAGCAAAAATATTCTTACCTATCCCGAGAAAAGAGTTTTCCTCGTCTACGACCTTCAGGCAAACTTTCCGGGGTCATGTATTTGCCACTGAGCAACCCTTGTTGTAGGGGAGAGTAGGCCAAGATGGAGACGTTGTTCTCTTTGCATATGGGAACCACCTCATATTCATGAGATCGCCATAACAGGTTGTAGCAAATCTGTAAATGCAATACATTAAAATAAATGATATACATAAACAGAGAGGGATTAACTCCCCTTAAAATTCACCATTACCTAAGAACACCGAAAAAAAAAGGGACGGGTTATCTGCCCCTTACCATTCCAAGATGGCGACACGTGAGGTCAGCAATTTCTTTGTGACTCTGTGGGGCCTGGATAACCACTTAAAAAAAAAAAAAACTCTTCTATAAACACCAAAAATGGACATCAACATTATTATGACCTAAGGAATTCTAGGGAAATAGACAGCCGAATGAGGACATTCTGCCCCCACGCTTCAAAGGGGGCCCCTCGTCCCAACCTTCCAAACCCTCCCCATTTTTGACACCCAGCTGAAGGAGGCCGTAGGGTACAGCAGCCGAAACGTTGTGTTCAAATATTGAAACCAAAATGTTCGGAGCTGACAATGTTCGTTTCACTGCTTCCTGCAGTTTGTCAAGTCAGCAAATGGTCGATTTGTTTGCAGCTCTAAACATGTTGGTTTCAATATGGAATATTAGCTCCATAGGATAGTGTTAGTTATAAAATTAACTTTTTCATATGTCGAGCACTCAAATTAAATATTTTCAACACATATCGGATTTCTTATATATGACTTGTATTTATTACAATACTACTACCATGTCTACATACATACATATATATATATATATATATTTGGGTAGTAATCCTTCATTTATGCATGTCTGGTTAAATACGATGAACAAGGAACACCTTGTTCATTTTTTATTAAATTTTTCTTGGTTCCGTACAAGAGAATGTGTGTTTGGATCCATGGAATATAGTGTTTGTCCAAAAGTGTTGTACTGAACACTTTCGGCTAAACAATTAACCATTTTCAAGAACTAGTGTGAGTGCTGCGATAAATTCAAGTGTCCACTCGTAATTTTGTCCAAAACCAAACTGAAATCGGCCTTGGTTGAGTTCAGTATACTTTAAAATCTTTATATTTATTCCTGTCTTCCTGCCAGACTAGCCTCACCCTACCCACACCCCTCTCTTCATTTCTGCACAAATTATGGCTCCGAGGCTGTTACTTGGTGCTTTCTTATTCAAAATCCAAATTGAACTAGGGTGGATATGAAAGAGATTCCTTTCTATATGTATCGAAGTTTTATCAAAATGTAACCTTCTGGTGTGGTGTCATGAATAAAAAGATTTTTTATATTTATTTCTGTCTTCCTGCCAGACAAGCCTCACCCTACCCACCCCAACGGTTCAAAGACATTGAAGCGGCCCCAAAATAAATAGCAATTTAGAAATTTATCACTACTACTACTACTACAACAGGGAAATTGAATTAAACAATAAAACTGTCAAAATAAGAACATTCCCCCCCGATATGAAGTCTCACTATAATTGGTAAGATATTAATATCTTAAAACTTAATAAAAATGTCCTAACAAATATCTCTTCAAAAAATGGAATGAATATATTACACATATAACACATAACAATCCACTTTATTCACACGATTGGCAGATCGCATTACTTACTTACAATTATAGACAAAACGTGTGTGTAGGGGCCCATATTGCAATAGCTTAGGGGCCCTGGTATAGGTTAATCTGGTCCTGATTACTAGGGATACATGTAAGGAAATTAGGCTAGGAATTTTATAATAAATAATAATTAAAAAAATAAAAAATAAAAATTAAAAATTAAAAAAACCATGGAGCAGTAACAACCACCATAGTATATTCTTAAGAAATCTGACTTCACATCAGCAAATTTTCTTATTTTGACATTTTATTTTAATTTACTCATTTTCCCCATTTGTATTTGGAAAGTCCTCCCATCTCAGACACATGACGCTTGTATTGCAGATATTGAACTGGAGCTGGCCTGAACACACTCAAGCCAAACAGAGTTATCTGCCCGTGTTTCGTCTGTATACAATTCCTTCTGTGACCACCTTGATGTTTTTATACAGTTTAAAAAAAACTAAAAAACTTTACCACCAAAAATCTCTCACCTGATTGGTGAGTGGCTGTCCTCCAACCTCAAAGAACTGCTTCAGATTGTTGGGACCGAAATTAGAGACACTGTAATAACGGATTCTTCCTTTTGCAACTTGGCGTTTGAGTTCTTCAACTGTTGCTGTGTAGTCACTAATCATGGTTGGCCAGTGAATCTGGAAAAAAAAAATCATGAGATAAAAAGGTCTGGTTAGTCACTCAATAGAACCCTTAACATGACCAACGTCTTTTGGCACGGCGGTGGGGTGATCAATTCAGTCATTTTTAATGATCACTGCCCAACAAAAAGCGAGAGCAGTAACTTATTCATTGATCATCCCCATTGCGTAATCATGTTATTGTTATTATTAACATGCAGACATAGTATTAGTAGATGCAGGAGAGAACAGCGTGCAATTGAAGGATGAAACAAATGTCTCATGTATAGTATAGTGCATGGGTTTTAATTTTCTTAAACAGTTGTACAGTCAGACACAGCAGTTTCCAAAACACATACCTGTTTACATTTCAGCCACCGAGGGAAAAGGCTGTTCAACTTACAGGATAAAGTATACAGAGAGAGAGACAGACAGACAGACAGAGACAGAGTCCATTTAGCTATGCCCCATAAACGGAAACGTGTCTCTAACAATGAAAATTCATTCCTATTTAAGCCTGCATGGTTATCGCTAATTATCTTTATCTGCTTTTGATCAAGTGTCATCCTTAGCTCGTCCACTTCTATTAGCTTATTCATAAGATCATAGGCTCCCCCTGTGTAATTCCTTTCTGGCCAAAGTTGACACCACTCACTCGAGGCTACTTGACCTATGACCTGAAATGCTTTCGTCAGGGGGTAATTTGACACAAAAAGAGATTACCAAATTATAATGGTGTCACCGAAACAGATAAAAAATCACATTGAAAAAACAGTTTACATAAGTGGCATGACGCAACAAAAAACAATTTACACAACATAGTTGAAAGAGCAAGAAAAACAAATTCTTTTACATGAAAGAAAACACGCAATCCTCATCTGCCATACTCTCGGATCAGATTCAGTAAAATGGAAAATTTCACACTGTGTTACTCCCAACCCTAATTTGAATCCCGGATTTTCCTTTCCGTCAAAACTGCCACCAGATTTCCTGATAAAATCTCTGAGGCAACCTGTTGCCTTAACCATGACGCATGATTTAAAACCTGATCATCGCAAAATAAGTCGTATTGAACTCAATTCGAACGTCGCAGGAAAAAATAATTCACTCTAAATTCTAGTACAGGGCACATAAAAAAAAGAACGCGAAGAGAAAATAAAAAAATCCGATACAAGACACTGCACCCGAGAAAATGTGTACAGCTCTGAAGTTTCTTTTTTGTGAATAAAAAAAAACTAAAAAAAACCAAAAAACAATGAAACAAATGTAAATACCATCGCAAATATCAAGACTCCTCCCATGCATGTCTGTAGGCAAAATCATGATGTCCTCCTGACGTGCAGCGCACTCATCGATTGTGTCTGTCCCATAAAAAATAATTCACCTAAATTGACCCGTTCCGTTCCCGATTACGCAACTTAACTTTGACATTTTCATAGACCACCTGACGCCCAAGGCAGTTCCAGGCCTAACATTCAATTCCACATATCGATCCGTCCAACACATGATGTCAACTTTTCATCATTATCGATTGACTGTCGCTTCAAATACACTGTTGGTGTTGGGAAAAAACTATCAAACCCCTCAAAAAATCAGAATTCTAATGTTATGATATACCTTCACAGGAGGTTATTTCCCAGGCCAACACCTGTGCGGAAGTGGAAGTGACCGCAGTCACCTTAGGAAATGTTGAACACACAAGCGTGATCATTCGAAACCCCATAAAGCTCAGAGACGGAGACAGAAGCTCAGAGGACAGACCCAAAATCAGAAACAGAGAAAACTCAGGACAGGCAGACTGCCTAGGGCTGGGAAGGCATAAGACCAAGTTCCCCTGTTGGGAACAGTCTCTCGGCACCCTTATCTCTCTCCCACTCTTCATTCTCCGGCCTACAAAATGTATAAGAAATAAAAATATGTATTGATATTTTTACAAACAACTTTCAAGTATTCCTTTGAGTCTTCTTTCTTTCCTGGACCCAACGAATTTTCCCCTGCCTATACAACACTACGACAGAGCCCAGATAAACGAAATACGACTTCACGCCAAAACAGACTCACAAACCAACCTGTGGATGCTGCACCTGGCAAAAATGTAAACACAAGCACCGGCATGAATAATGCCAAAAAAATTACAAAAGAAAAACATCCTCTCTTCTCAATGAATCGAAAACATTAACAATAAAACGATTTGTATACAAAAAGCTTACACAGAAAAGAACAATAAAACGTGTGAACAAAACAAAAGTTTGTCATTAGTCTCTGGTTTTTATTCTGTGCTTATAGTTCATTTCTTTTTCTTTGACACAAAAGAGGTTGATGGTTTTTCAAACATCTGCTTTTGATCAAACAATGAAAATTCATTCCTATTTAAGCCTGTGTGGTTGTCGCTGCTATCATCAAAGTTAATTACTTTTAAATTAAAGGCTGCTTTAACGAAATTGGTAATTAAGTTTACACCAGAACAGGAAAATCTCTTTTGTGTCAGCCCAGAATTTTTGTAAATTACCCCATGCCATGTGACAAACGCATTTCAGGTCATAGGTCAAGTAGCCTTGAGTGGGTGGCGTCAACTTTGGCCAGAAAGAAATTTACAGGGGGAGCCGCGCAGCGATCTTATGAATAAGCTAATGGAAGTGGACGAGCTAAGAATGACACTTGTTTTGAAAAAACTCTTTATTAAAGTACGAATTTTAAAAAATAATAATTTTCCATTCCAAATTTTAGAGAAGAATTTTTATCATTCTATCACAGCATTGTCAACTCTTTTGAAATTTTATATCCAAAAATATCTAGCTGTTCCAGAAAAATATCTAATAAATTATCCAATATTTAGGTGAAAAAAATCTAGATATCAGAGCCTGAACTTTACCCAATATTTAAAAAAAAAAAATCAAGATTTAGCCAAAATAATCTAAAAATATCGAGATTTAGCCAAAATAATACAAAAAACATCAAGATTTAGCCAAAATAATCTAAAAACATCAAGATTTAGCCAAAATAATCTAAAAACATCTGAGCCCCATCAAAAAAAAAAAAAACTAAACTGATATCTAAAAACAATTTCTTATATCTAAGTCAGCAATACTGCTCTACCATGCAAAAGCCAAGAGAGATAACGAATGAAGGAAAGACAACTCACCTGATAAATGTCAATAAAATTGGTCTGAAGATTTTGCAAAGAGCTAGTAATGGCAGCATCGATCTCTTCCACAGTGTAAGGGTCACAAAGTTGGCCACCACGGAATCCAAATTTGGTAGCCACAACTGCATCTTGGCGTCGACCCTGAAGACATTTCCCTAAAACGATTTCAGATCGTGGATAGGCCTGGGAAAAAAAAAGATATATGAATAGTATTTGCCCCATCCTGAAACAGCCTTACATACTAGAATTAAAGCGCTAAATCTGCTGAAAAAAAATTGACATGAACGTTTATGTTATTATACTGTATTAGTTAAAAACCGTGAAAAAATTCACCCATATTTTTGAATTTCTAAGGAAAATAATAGCCAATTTGTTTCAGTTGAAGAGTCCATAGTTTCAAATGGTCGGAAGAAAGTACTTTTATAAGCAAAATTTTTACTCCTGAATGAGAAAGTTAAGTGGTACGAAAAAAACAAGAAGAAACCCCACACTTTATAATTATCATATAAGTTTATGAAAAACATCAACTTTATGAAAGATAAGTTAAACTTATCAATATTTTTTCAAGGAATAATGTAAACAAGTGCACAAAGATGAAAAACATTGAATATCTTACCTCTGCAGTATCAAAAAAATTGATTCCGACATCAAAAGCCTTGTCGACAATTTTCTTGGAGAGCTGAAATCAAACAAAAGATTTTAGTTTCAACACAATCTGTTATAAAGGATTAAAACCAAAACTAAAATCAATATTACCCTTAAAAAGACTGGTTGATGCTAACTTCCATCAGGTTGTAACGAAAGTTCTGTCCGATGTTTCAGCTTATTTGAAAATACAAATGTGGTGATGATTAAAGATACACTTATTCCAGTGATTTTCAACCTTTTTCATCTCACGGCACAGAGAGCCAGGCACTAAAATGGCCGAGGTACACCATCAGTATTTAAGGATAGATTTGATCATTTAAAAGAAAATGAATGATAATAATGTGTTCAGAAGTTAAACAAACTAATAATTTATTAATTTTATTGCCAAAAGTATATTGTTGATCATGGTTTTCAAAAGATTTTGAAAGTTGTGCATATTTGTAAAACTCCCGTGGCACACTATGATGATGCGGCACACTGGTTGAAAAGTCACTGACTTAATCATTAATATACTTTTTTGGCTTTGACTAAACTTACGAATCTTAACCAAATTAAATCCACATAAAACGCAATGTGTATCAATTGTGTGTGATTCTTTTCAATGAGCGTGCAGATACTACACTCTGATCTTATGCAAAAGTGCCAGGAGAGACACCTTGATCCTGTGCAGCGCGCACACTCTACTGATCCTGGGCAGAAATGCTGACCATACGTATATAATCCAGTCATTATGCTAGTGTTAAAGTTCAGAATGAAAATCTTTTGGTAAAGAAAGATATACATCCGTTAACAGTTTTTTTGTCAGTAAATATTTGTGCTTTTAATCCGTTAGACCATAACAATCTTCCTAGAAGTTGTTAGTTTTTTAAGGTTTCACGAGGGGGTTTCTATTTACAATGTAACTGTATAGTAAACGGGGCCGCCTTTTCTGTCTGTTGTATGGAAGTGAGGCTTCGAAGTATTCGGTTACATCCCCTGTGAAGCTTCTTTGATATTTTAATGACGATTTTTCTGTGCTTTCATTAAGTTTCTTTGGTGCGGGACAAGGCTAGGCTGCCCGGGAGTATTAACCTAGTTAACAACCTTCACAACATGCTTCAAAGCCCCACTTCCATATAACGGGCTGGAAGTAACGGTCCAGTTTACCATACAGTTACATTGTAAATAGAACCCCCCTTCAAAACCTTAAACATTTTTTTTTTTAATTTCTAAAAACTAACATCTTAAAAACACTTTGGTAAAGATTTACATCCATTAACCAAGTCAAAAAAAAAATTGAAACATTTTTTGGTAAAGATCTGCATCCCTTAACCAAGTGGAAAAAAAATAAAACAATTTTTCCTAGAGATCTACATCCATTAACTAAGTCAAACAAAAATAAAAATAGAAACAATTTGAATACTCCAAAGCCTCACAACGGACGGAAAGTAAGGGTCGAGTTTACCATACAGTTACATTGTAAATAAAAAAAACCCTTCGTAAAACCGTAAAAAACATTTTTTCTGAAAAATAAAAAAATCCCAGGAAGATTGTTAGGGTTTAACGCAGGGGTCTCAAACACGTGGCCCACAAACAACTTTTCTATGGCCCGCGGCAGAACCATTTTCGTGACCAATATTTTCCTAAAACTTCCATACTCTTGCAGCAGCAGTATTAAGCTTGACCTGCCAACCTAATGCAAACAGACAGTCAATCACTTTTAAGATCAGCTAGGGTCTGACAATGATTCTCCCCAAGGAAGGGTAGAATGTACATTAATATTTCAGTAGCCGAAAATGTTTGAGAGCGGAGTGTTAAATAAACAGAATTTTCGAAGAAAAAGGACGTGTTTTTTGGTCACCCACATAATTGAAGTAAAGAAGAATAATGACAATGTCAAAGAAAATGAGAATTGCCAAGACGAACCGGAGTTTCCAAGAAAAGTGGGAATATTTGTATTTTGTAACAGAGATAAAGGATAAAGTACAATGCTTGATATGTCTGCATAATGTTGCTGTACGAAAAGAATATAACATAAGGAGACATTATGAAACAACACACAGTGATCAGTATAACGCATTAACTGGAAAGATAAGAGAAGAAAAGGTAGAGCGTCTTAAGACAGCTCTTTCGAAGTAACAGAACTTTTTTTTCAACTTGAACAAAACAAGTGAAAATGCTGTCAGAGCAAGTTTTGCTCTCAGCGAAATGAACGGAAAATCATCACGACCATTCACTGAAGGTAATTTTTTTATCAAAGACTATCTTTTAAAAGCTAGTGAAATCCTTTGTCTCGAGAAAAGGAAAATATTTGAAAGCATTAGCTTGTCACCTAATACTGTTGCCAGCCGTACCACTGATTTAGTAAGCAATTCACTGAAGAATTATTGGATTTACCTATGAAGGGAAGAGTGACGGGGCAAGATATATTTAGTGAACTAGTGAACTAGATAAAGGCATTGAGCATGCAGGATTGAATTGGATAAAACTTGTGTCAGTGGCAACAGACGGTGCACCTGCAATGTGCCTTCTTAAAGAAAAGTTGAACAGTCTTGATGTGCCCATCTCTTGCTATCCATTGCATACTACATCAAGAGGAACTGTGTGGGAAACGGTTGCAGATGGAAAACATTATGGATGGGGTTGTGAAAACCATCAATTGTATACAGCAAGAGCTCTCAACCACCGACAGTTCATTTCTTTTCTATCAATACTGAATATGGTGAGCTTCTGATTCATTCTGAAGTGAGGTGGCTCAGTCGGGGGAATGTTTTGAA
>VCCN01007343.1:2246050-2257400 GCA_006491835.1 Architeuthis dux
AGACACTTCCTTGTAAAATCCTGAAATACCTATAAATTTTTTGAATTCCGCATGTCGTAAACCCATGATTTAGCCTTTTAAAGTACTCCGATATGTCAACTGGGAGACGAGATATGAAATTCTGTTTTGTTGGTGTATGCTGGCGACCATTTTGTTTTATGCAAATGAGGTAGTTCTTCCCAACTTTTTTCTTGGGATCATCCTTTTTCTGAAAGAAGTGTTCTCTAAGGAACATGTTGGTACCCTAACAGTAGAATCATGGGGTGGGGTGCACGGTAGCCACTGCTGGCCCCCGGACTAATATAGACGGTAAAAAACATCATAAATAATATATGCAGCATTTGAACGCACAATCATTCGATAGCTACAGATAAGAAATGAGTTCATGAAGCTAGTTTGGAGTGGCAATCTAGTTCGAGACGAATTGAACCAGAGCTCAAAGGTTTGAGATAAAGGTAAAAACTCTTTTCTGTTACCGTAATCCGCGTTTTGTAGATGGTCTTAGGACTTTGGTGTCGTGATCGGATGGGGAGAGACCGTGCTCTCCCAGCGGGTGATTTTTGCGAGACTGCCTGGAAGAGTCTGGCAGTGCCTTAAAATGGGCCAAGAAATGTGTGTGTGCGCTGAACACGTGTTTCGGATTAACCCTGGAGTCACAAGGTCTAGTTATTCTGACCCCGGCTTCGGCGAGATCAATTTTGGGGTCGCCTTTCTACGGAGGAAAAATGTCCATAAATTCAGATCCCACTTATATTCTCATTAGTCGGGCCAAATGGGCGAAAAACGGCTCCGTCTGTCTGTGAAAATCGATTCCCTATGATGAGGCGCGCACGATGGCGCCTGGACTACTCCCCATCCCAACTCTTACTCCCGGACACCTGGTTCTTTTGAAATTTTACTTTATCTGTGTCTGGCTTCAACTACACCTACTTCTAAATATTAATAAAATGTATAAGTGCTTTGCAGACAGGGAAACCTAATATATTTTAATGTTTCGTTTGTCTAGTATATTATATATTACTGGCCAGGGCGAAGCGGAACTGGCTATTGACGAAGATTTCTGTATAATTTTTCAAGTCTTTTTTGTTCTTCGCATCGTTGTTTAATGGAAACTTTTTTGTTTATTTGTTCAAAACGTTCCCATGTCATTGGTCTGAGATTAAACCATTTCCAAATTTGTAATTATATTATTTATTTCATTGAAGTTGCAATGAAAAACAACAATCAACTCACATATACATATATGATGAAGATTTCTGTATAGTCTTTCAAGTCGCAGCAGCATTGTTTAATGGAAACTTTTTTGTTCCCATGTCATTGGTCTCAGATTAAACCATTTCCAAATTTGTAATTATATTATTTATTTCATTGAAGTTGCTATGAAAAACAACAATCAACTCACATATACATATATGACGAAGATTTCTGTAGTCTTTCAAGTAGCAGCATCATTGTTTAATGGAAACTTTTTTGTTTATTTGTTCAAAACGTTCCCATGTCATTGGTCTCAGATTTAACCGTTTCCAAATTTGTAATTATACTATTTATTTCATTGAAGTTGTTATGAAAAACAACAATCAACTCACATATACATATATGGCGAAGATTTCTGTACAATCTTTCAAGTATTTTTTGTTCTTTGCATCGTTGTTTAATGGAAACATTTTTGTTTATTTTTTCGAGAAGTTCCCATGTCATTGGTATCAGAAATCAATCATCAAATGATTTCATGGGGGATAATGCTATTCCTCCACTAGGCGGTGATAGCCCAACATCTTTTCCGTCAAATAAACTTCCCTATCCTTTTCAATTTTGAAAACAATCTCTTCAATACGGGAGACTACTGAAAATAATCTCTTCAATACGGGAGACTTGTGACAAAATCTCTTCAATACGGGAGACTTGTGACAAATTTAATTTTTATAATGTTTGTTTTTTCGAATCGAATTGTGTGGTATCGAATTCTTTTTTATCGGACTCATTTCAGTGATAATTACTACACAACTTTATTTAAAAAGATTTTTTTTGAACTTATTGCTCTCGACATTTTTCAACTTAATGCTCTCAACATTTTTCAACTTATTGCTCTCAACATTTTTCAGCTTATTGCTTTCATCCTTTTTCAACTTATTGCTCTCAACAGTTTCAACTTATTGCTCTCAACATTTTCTACTTATTGCTCTCAATATTTTTGAACTTATTGCTCTCAACATTTTTCAACTTATTGCCTTCAACATTTTTCAACTTATTGCTCTCAATATTGTGAAAATTAAACAATTATTTACTTTTACTTATGCTGCTTGATACGTGACCAACGTCTTCATTAAGTTTCACAGAGTAGCGACATCAGATACGGCGAGAAACAAGCTGATTTTATTCTGCTATGCATCCTTTCGGCGATGAAAAGTAGCTATGAAATAGAAACGGTTATTAAATTTGGCTATGAACTCGCCTGCTATGAATTCGTTTGCTATGAACTCGCCGGATACCATCAGTCCGACCGCTCTTGCCTCACTTTTGATTTGTCTTCTTCAGGTCCGCTTTGGACTCTCAACTCTTCTCTTCCCCTGTGTATTCCAGGGTAGCCGGACAATTCGGCTGCGGACAATTCGGCTGCGGACAATTCGGCTGCGGACAATTCAGCCGCGGACAGTTTGGCCTGGACAGCACAATTAACTCGGCCGCAAGTATTTTTGCTCCCGACATTTCGGCCGCGTTTCGTTTTTAAAGACGAAAATGACTATCTAGACGGGATTTTAAAACAAAATAGAATCAAAATATATAAATCTAATGCAATTTACAATAATAATAAGTTCATTCATGTTTGTTGTTTAGTGTTTTATATATCTTCTTTCAACTCTTTATAACTAGTTTTTGTTTATTTCCTCAAGTAATGTTATTTAAGCTTTGTTTTATTTAATTAAAATGTTTTACGTTTACGATCTTACTGGGCCGAATATTTGATAAAAAAAATAGAAAAACATCTTTTAAATAGATGTAGTACAACTGACTTTTTGGCAACAATAACCAGTGAACCGCGTGACGAATTCCACGGATACACAAAATTAGGCAAAAACAGATTTGATTCTATTTCGGTTTAAATCCCATCTAGATAGTCATTTTCGCCTTTAAAAACGAAACGCGGGCGAAATGTCCGGGGTAAAAATATCTGCGACTGAGTTATCTGTGGCCGAACTGTCCAGGCCGAACCAAACTGTCCGGACCGAATTGTCATAGATTCGGATTCCAGTTCGCCCCTGTATAAATTAAATGTATGACAAGGTTGTAGTTGTTTGATATAGTTTTATTCACTGTGGGCGTTATAGGTCTGTTGTTTACTGCTTATAGGTCTGTTGTTTACTGCTTATAGGTCTGTTGTTTACTGGAAGCCTAATTTTAATAGGACATTAAATGAAACAGAAGTTGTTTTAGAGATAGAACTTATTCATATAAAAACAGACATGTGATAAATTAAACATGAAAATAAAAAACAACTCTTGTATTAAAAGCAGATTATTGCAAAGAATGTTGTTGCTTCTTGGACTCTATTATCTTCTGAAAATTTGGTTTAATATTGGATAATTGATTTCGCATATCTGGTGCAGCATCCAGTCTGTTGCGGTATTTAGTTTTTGTGCTAACATTTTTAGCCAGATTCACACAAATGTGTTGTTGCAAACGGTAATAAAACTCAAATATCCCGTTTTGATAAATCTGGATATTACATTTTCATAATCCACTGTTAGAAATCCTGTTGGCTTTTCTTTAACTTTGAATGAATTTTGTACCCGATTATTATCAAATCATGTTATCTACCCAGGTAGAAACAACAACAAAAGGAACTACACCATGATTAAAGATGACGGAACACAACACACGCTGAAGGAAACTACAGTGGAGAACGATCTTGGTGTTTATATAGACAACTTCACTGCGCATATACAAAATAAATACAACAAATAAAACACTCGGCTACATAAGATACTTATTTAAATTCATCGATGAGGAGAGCTTCCTACTACTGTACAAGTCTCTGGTACGTCCCCATCTGGAGTTTGCTACTTGTATATGGTATCCTAACCTGAAGTATAACTCAGATGCCATAGAGAGAGTTCAGAGGAGAACCACCAAGACCATTCCGAGATTGGGAGATATATCTTACACTGAAAGATTAAAACAACTCAATCTAGAGACCCTTGAATACAGAAGAAAACGTGCTGACCTACTAGGGGTCTATAGAATCCGGAACAACATATACAGAGTGGATACTGACGGTCATTGCTCAAAATGCCCTGATAAGAAAATGTTGACTTCATCTATTTGCAATAAAACCAGAGGACACCAGTTCAGATTCTTGAAGGAAGTCACCAAGAATCGGAAAACAGTCAAAAGTATCTTACGATATTTTGCAAAGTAGGATGACATAACCGTCAAAAATGTATCATAAGGAATATTGACTGATCACCCCTAAAGAAGCTAACAGTTTTTTTTACTTTCGTACTAAGCTGGCACGGCAATGACTGTTTGAGTTTTAGTAAAAAACGATTATTATTTTTTATTTTTATTAAATCAAGTATTGTAAACCATTTTTATTACTACTATCTACAATCATCCTAATTTTTGATGTGTTTAATCACAATTTTAGTAAGGCAGTGTTATTGTTTAGGTTTTAGTAAAAAAAAAGCGATCGATTATTTTATTATTTAATTTTTATTTTTTTTAACTACAGTGTACTTTCATCTTAACTTTTAGTTGTTTTTTTAATTACAATTCAAATTGGTTTTAGATTAAAAAATACTATTATTATTCGTTTATTGTAAACCTTTGGGATATTTAGATTCTGGTTTTAGTTAATTGAGACAATAAAAAAAAGGAATGGCGAAAAAAGACCGGTGAAGGATACTAAAAACGAAATAGAAAAACAACGAAACACAACACATTGTTTTTCAGAGCACCAGAGATTTAAAAAACACGCAAGCATCTTTGCTTTCATTGGTACACTTATTCTCCCGAACCCGGATCTGAAATTGAAGTAAACACGCAGATATCTTCGCGAATCTAAGTACAATTGAAGAAAGTGTGTCTTTGGGGTGTGTTTTTTTATTGCTGGGTTTAATTAATCACCGCTACCCACAACACCGGTGTATTGCTGGGTTTAGTTAATCACCGCTACTCACAACACTGGTTTATTGCTGGGTTTAGTTAATCACTGCTACCCACAACACTGGTTTATTGCTGGGTTTAGTTAATCACCGCTACCCACAACACTGGTTTATTGCTGGGTTTAGTTAATTACCGCTAACCACAACACTGTTTTATTTCCTTCCTTATTTCCTTTCTTTCTTTCCTACCTTTCTTTCCTTCCTTCCTTCTTTTCTTTCTTTCCTTTACTCATTACTTTCTTCCTTCCTTTCTTTCTTTCTTTTTTTCTTTCCTTTACTCATTCCTTCCTTCTTTCCTTCCTTCCTTCCTCCCTTTCCTTCCTTTACTTCCTTCCTTTCTTTCTTTCTTTCTTTCACACATTTCTTCCTTCCTTCCTTTCTTTCTTTCTTCCTTCTTTCCTCCCCTCCGACAATTTCAACATTTTTCCTCTTTCTGAAGTGAAAACGCCTGAAGGACGTATACCTAATTGTACCAATTTCAAATCAATAGAAATGTGTTATCTGAACTAACCCTAACTACCCTAAACCCTGCAAATAGCAACCCCAACCCCAACCCCAACCCTAACCCTAACTCTAACCCGAACCCCAACCCCAACCCTAACCCGAACCCTAACCCTAACCCGA
The DNA here is from genome assembly GCA_006491835.1 of Architeuthis dux. Taxonomy (NCBI): domain Eukaryota; kingdom Metazoa; phylum Mollusca; class Cephalopoda; order Oegopsida; family Architeuthidae; genus Architeuthis; species Architeuthis dux. The sequence goes on from VCCN01007343.1 coordinate 2,251,837, forward strand.
ACCCTAACCCCAACACTAACCCTTACGCTAAAATCACTACCCCTAACTTATCCTTTGCTCATTTGTGTTTATCAAGCTTTGGCTTGAATAAAAAAAAAGTGTCAACAGTCCCCATGTCTCTTGAACCACATGAAATTGCCTGATATCAGTAGACCACTTAAAAAATGAAGGAAAACAACCTGAAAATGCTGTTCTGACTTTAAATTCGTCATCAACCATTTTCATCCCATCACCCCCCTATGACACCTAGCTACATGTCAATACCTGTAGTTTAAATATGAGACGTACTCAACAGATATTTTTAGAGACATATGGTAGCTTGTCATTATAAAGAAAAACATCAACATTCAGTTCAAAGGTTTTATTAAGGAAAATGTTATAGTACGTATATCGATGAATTTCTAATGGCTGCTCATTATCAAAATTAATTGTGGCTGTGAGGCAATTTAAAGGTTTATTAAAAAGTAAATTGGCCGACCACATCTGGAGAGAGAACGGCGAGCATCTTCCTCTTTGGGAGGAAGTCCAGGTTATTGACAGAAAACGATGTTGGAAGCAGAGAAAAATCAAAGAGGCAAAATGTCGACTAAATGCATTAGCCATACAAGTGCGGATGTGGCTTCCACTTCTCAACAAATCTAAACCCGACAAGACAAAGACACAGAAACACCCAGGCCCTTCGCTATAAGGGCTACCCCCCTTTAAACATAACTTCTGTTTAACCCATCACACTCGGATTTTACGAAGAAGGCCGAAGAATGGATTGGCCGAAACGTCGTGTTTACAACACAAATAACAAAAAGTAGTTCACTCGTCCGAAGAACCATTTGAATACTTAAAAGAATACATACAACATAATTGTTTACTACTAGTGAGAACCGTGAGTTAGGATATTTGTAAATAAAAATCATAGATATTTATGGAATCTCCACAACGACCCCACTGGAGGCTCAAACGCCCCCTTAAGGTCCTTAGTCACTTCAGCGCCCTCTTGAAACAAACCAACGCCACCTGTGTTCTCTAGCGCCTACGTTGAGAACCAAAAAGTTAGAGGAATCATTCACGGTTTAAATTGAGCGACAATATCTCGCCTAAATTTGAGATATCAATAAATGGCAAAACTATTGTAACATAACCCACAGTTTGGCTCATAGCTGAACTAGTGACACAGGGACTAACTTGCCCCATGTCGGGGCAAGTTGCCAACAGTATGGGGAAAGTTGACCCCTCATTTTCAATAAGCAGAAAACGATTCACAAGAACGCTGAGCAGTGCAGTTTTTGTATCTTTTTATGGGACATAAAAAGATACCAAAAATTAAAATAAAAACCGAGAAAATAAGAAACATTCAGTTGTGATGTTAACAGCTCCAAGATCTTTGTACAGGATATAAGAATATTTAGCACTCCTTGGTTGGTACAGTAAACAATTTAAAACAATAAAATAAAAGATATTTTCTATAGTTTTGAGAAGGGTCATTAATATTCAAATGGTTCTTCGGGCGATTGAACTCCTTCTTTTTGTTTGTGTTGTTCTATAGTTTTGAGAAGAGTCATTAATATTCAAATGGTTATTCGGACGATTGAACTCCTTCTTGTTGTTTGTGTTGTTCTATAGTTTTGAGAAGGGTCATTAATATTCAAATAGTTCTTCGGACGATTGAACTCCTTCTTGTTATTTGTGTTGCAAGCAGTGAAAAATCAAAGAAGCAGCTCACATCAAAATGTCAACTAAATGCATTAGCCAGACAAGTGCGGATTTCAACCCGATGTGGCTTCCACTTCTCAACAAATCTAAACCCGACAAGACAAAGACACAGAAACACCCGGGCCATGCGCTATAAGTTCTACCCCCTTTAAACATAACTTCTGTTTAACCCATCATAATCGGATTTTACACCTGAAGAAGGCCGAAGAATGGATCGGTCGAAACGTCGTGTTTACAACACAAATAACAAGAAGGAGTTCAATCGTCCGAATAACCATTTGATTAAAATAAAAGTATTTCACTACATTCTTTTAGACTATAACTTGCGAATAACAGATGTCCATCATTTCCTTGTGACCAGGATACGTAATCAATCAAACACAACCAGAAAAGAAAACAACACTTTGGCATTAATTTGGCTCCGTATGACTAGAAAAATAATTTAAAAAGCAAACAGAATTCCTTATTAAAGTTCATTAGAAGACCTCTTTTAATTATCAGCAAATGAAATAATAAATGGGCGCATATTTGGCACTGCAGGACTAGAAACAATAGAAAGTTAATTCTTTTCTAAACCAAATATAGTATGGTTTTATTAATTCTAATGGAACATTACACATTTAAAACAGATATTATCAGGTATTATTTATGACCAAAGTCTACAGCATTGAAATTCTGTTGCCAAAAATATGGATATGCTGCCATCCAAAAATGAGGACACCCTCACGAAAAGATATTTTTGGCCGCAACCGGTTGAAAAGCTGATAAAATTCCTGATAGGATTCTCTTTCTAACGATATATTTTTCTGATTATTTTGAATTCCTATTTCTATATATTATCTTTCTCATAGATTAGTTCTTAATCTTAATCTTTACTCATCTTGGTGCATTTTTCCCCACCTTATTTTACTCTATTCTTTATTCTTATTCTTGTTTTTTCTCTTTATGTTTTATTTTATTATATTCTTACTTAACTGTCATAATTTCCGATTTGTGATTATGGATTTTATTCTTTTCTTATCCGTTATTTTTATTTTAATTATTTTCAAGGATAATACAGTAGTGGTCAGTTGTATATGATAGTAGTTGTAGTCACTAGTAGTATCAATAAGGTGGTTGATAGTAGTAAGTTCCCATGTGGTTCCCTTTGTTTCCATTATGTGAAGGGAGGTCTCCGATTGGCTGAAATGGTTTTGACGTCAGATATCATTTGATATCGTCATTACTATTATTTTATATGGACCGCCCGAAATAAATGGATCTGGGCGGCCATTTTGAATATAGTATTTTAACACGTGTGGACACAATAAAGAAAAAAGTCCGATCAAATAAAGATAGATGCAGAAGTACAAATGTGTAATGTTTATGTATGTATATATATGTTAAACCAATAAACACGCCGAAGCAGGCTCCCAGCATCCCCCATTCTGTTTCCGGTCTCAGAAACGGGGACCGGAAGTGGGGACGGGGAAGGCTCACTTCTTCACAGGCAATAGCCCTGAGCAACACGTGTCTTTGTTCCATCTCTTTTCGTAACACGATAAATACAATTATGAACCAAACGCGTTCAGGCTAATCACAGCTAAAGAAAGCAAGCAAAGGCACTAAATACAAGACGATATTATAAAATGAACATGACATTTAATAAAACATTGCATTAAAGAAAAGTGTACATACATTAAATGAACATAGAAGGGTAAACATGTAAAAAGGAATCATACGAATTAAGAAAGAGTTTAGTGTAAACATAGTTATTTTGCCACTTGCAGTTTTTACGACAGAAAATGGTCTTGTCTTGATACTAGTCAATTATAGTTGAATTGTAATATAGGGTGATTTGCACCATGCTATATTGCAACCAAGACAAGAAAGCAGAGTAGGTAAAAAGGATAATTGACAGAAAGAGTTATGCCGACATAGTAAGTGTAGCGGTCACTTTCGTAAAAATAGTAGCTAAATACGTATATATGGAGCTGAACATCGAGCTGGGTTTTTCGCCACGGTCAAAACCAACCTAGACCATATGAAATACGAAAATAAGTATAGCTTCCTTTTTTCCGTGACATCAGCATATAAAAACCCTGCAATGCGGATTTCAACGCCTACTACCCGCCTAGGGCTTACGCCCGTGTCAAACTCTCTAGACACGTAAAGTCCCTCTGTCCTATTTCTCTTTATATGATTGTGTTCATATTTGCTCGCCAAAATCAAACACGGCTGCTCACCACGTGCTACATATTTCCCTCCTACTTTCACAATAAGAATTACTACCGCTACTATTTACCACTGCTAATACTAACTGCTGCTGCTACATACTAGCCACCACCATTTCGGCCGATACTTTTTGAATGGAGAATTCACTTACATTCTCATTCAATATTAATTCACTTCTCTCCTTTACTACCTTCACTCCATTTTAAATATAACATTAAACCTTATATAAGGAAGAAGAGCTTCATCCTAGAAATATCTAGGAAATGGGCAAAGAGATTTACGTGTCTGATTGATGACACGGGCTGGGCGACCGGTTGTAAAAACCGGGGTGAAATGGGCGTAGATTCAAGGCTGCATGTCCCTTTATATGTGTTGGATATTTCGGAGGTTACAGATTTGACCCCCACGGGTGGTGAAAGATAAACAGGATATCAATTGCAAGGTGTCCAGGACCGGAAACAGACACACAGTTCAGGGGTCGTAGGCAGGATATTGACCTGCCTGCAGGTGGTGACTGGAAAACAAGAGAGAGACACAGGACGCCCTCAGAGACAAGCAGAGAGAGACGTACCACCCAGGCCTGGGAAAGCACGGGGCCAGTTCCCCCGTTGGGAACAGTCTGTAGGCTCTCATTATCTCTCTCCCACACAATGTATCTTACGAAATAAAAAATATATCCTCATATTTTATAAATAAGTTTCGGGTCTACCCTTTTCTCCAAGTTCGGGATCTTCCTCTTGCGGACCAAGATGGCTATACATAATAGGGAGTCGCCCACGGAACTGACGTCACGAGAAAAAGGAACTATATTTACTTTCGTATTTCAGTGTATTCAGGATGGCTTCGTCGTAGTGATAAAACCAGCCTGATATTCAAATCCCTATTTAAGTATAATTAACTATTAATGGGAAAGTGTTTGCAACATACCCCCCCCCCCGGAAAGAGTCTTCTCTGTAGAAAATTTTAAACAACTTTTGACTCCAAGGACTCCAATCTTTCTTTATAACTAAGATCTTTTATTCCCTTAATTAGTTACTTTTTGTCGTACACTCTCTAGTTTGAAAATTAAATTCCATTTGCATTTAATATTTATTTTAGTGTGAAAAAGTATACAATTCGTATATACAAGCACACATCATAACAATCATATTTACGCAATATCTAGGACCTTAAACCTTTTGCGGTGGTGTAATAAATAATTTTTTCTTAAAATCATTTACATCTGTTGATAGCACTACATATTCCAGTAATCTATTCCAAAGTCCTACCACTCTATTGCTAAAAATGAATTTTCAGATATTCAATCTACTATTTGCTTCTACCGTATATGTGTGGCCTCTCAGTCCCTTGTACCCCCTTCTAGTAAAAAATACATCAGGGTTTACTACTTATAAACCATGCATAATCTTAAACATTTCTATTAAGTCTCCCTGATCTCTCCTATTTTCTAACGATGTTAATCTTAACACTTTTAGCCTATCCTCATAACTTCCGGTACTGAATTAGTTGCTCGTCTCTGGACCTTCTCTAAAAGATATTTTTTATCTCTCTCCATGTACGGTGACCAGGCACAGTACTCGAAGTGTGGACGGACATAAGTCTTATTCGCTCCTTCGGCTTAAGAAGTAGAGCACTCTTGTAGG
>VCCN01007343.1:2266482-2282308 GCA_006491835.1 Architeuthis dux
AACCACAACCACATTATCTAGACGCCTTACCTGCCACCTCTCGAATCAGAGCGCCATACGAACCCCTATTTTTCCACGAAGCCCCAAATTTGTTTTGCGAACCCTTTAGGTTCGTATGGACCCAGGTTGTTGAGCACTTGTCTAATCTACTGGTAATAATAGTGAACCAGCTGATCAGTTTCATTGTTGGAATCGTAGATGAAACATTCAATTATTATCAACTTTTCCTTTTAAGCGAAGCCAAGGTGAACCTCATTGCTGAAAAAAGAACATAAAAAGGAATGACTGATCTTTGCCAAGAGTACCTGGACAAAACCCAATCCTTCTGGGCAAACGTTGTGTGGACAGATGCTACCAAAATAGAGCGTTTTGGCAATGCCTGCCAGCGATTTGTTTATTGACGAGCTTAATACGTTTGGAAATCAGCAGGGGATCCCCCCAACTGGTTACGGCACCTGGCATTTCCAGACGGTCACCCATCCAGGTACTGGCCAAGCTCGACGTTGCTTAACTTCGGTGGTCGTACGAGAACCGGTGTATCCAACGCGTGTTGGCCGTAACCATTTGAAAGTTATTCCACAGGAAAATGAGGGGTAAGAAAAAGAGGTCAAGATTCGGTTTTGGGTGCAACGCTAGACATTCGGAGAATTGCGTACAGGCTTGGGTTCCACACGCGAGACATGGCAATTGGGATTTAAATTTGAAATTGGAGACAGTACAGAGAAATTTTACCAGAAGATACATGGCATGTGATAATTAAAGTTTTCTTCGTAAAATGCTGAATACTTAGCTTTAACTGTAACTCTTTAAGCCCAATAGATACAAATTGGCAAGATACACCGTTGGAAAGCTGAGGAAATTCTCTTTCTTGATATATATATATGTTCAACGATAAAGTCCCCAAAAAGGTCATAAAGATAGAAGGCGAGATACTAGAAGAGGTCGATGAATACATATACCTAGGTCAGGTAATAAAACTAGAGAAAGACCATGACTGCGAAATAAAGCGACGCATAACGATAGGTTGGAAAGCATTTGGTATGAATAGAGACATTCTGAGGAGCACCTTGCCAATGTGCCTAAAACGGAAAGTATATAACGGGTGCATAATACCAGCCATGACCTATGGCTGCGAAACCTGGAAATTAACCAAACGAGCAGAAAACAAACTTAGAATAGCACAGAGAGCCATGGAAAGAGCAATGCTAGGGGTAACGCTGAGAGATAGAAAAAGATCAACATGGATCAGAGTAAAGGATATTATACAACTAATTAAGCAACAAAAATGGAGATGGGCCGGCCACCTAGCGAGAAGAGATGACAATAGATGGGGGAAAAGACTAACAGATTGGTGCCCATGGGATAGTAAAAGAAGTAGGAAACGGCCAGACACAAGATGGCGGGACGAGATAGAAAGGTTTGCCGGTAAGACTTGGCAGAGATTAGCACAAGATAGGTTGTCATGGAAGGAGATGGGAAAGGCCTTCGTCCAGCAGTGGACTTATAACGGCTGATGATGATGATGATGATATATATATATATATATATATATAGTACTCATTTCCAGTTATGCGTCAGTTTTTCTGCATAATTTTTTAATTAGACATCTGTTCCAAACCGGAGGAGGCTCAATACGTTAGTAGAGCGAATATTGTAGACGAATATTTATTGGTCCATTACAACCTGTACAGTTAGTTTCACGAGACTTCGATCTTTAGATGAATCTGGAGATCGAAGTCTCGTGAAACCAACTGTACAGGTTGTAATGAACCAATAAATATTCGTCTACTATATATATATATATATCCTTCATGAATTAAATCCACAATTTTGCTTATAAAATATACTTGAAATTTCCTTGTAAAATCCTGAAATAACCATAAACTATACATTTCCTGCCTTTCTCTTTGTTCGTGTATAGAACGAGTATTGCTTGTTACGCCACGATGAATACAATGAATTGTGTCTCATTACTGAACTGATTTCGTAAATAAAATATCCGTCTTTTGTTTAATTCATATATAGGCCGGGGCCAGCAGGGCCTACCGCGCAGCCCCCCCCCCCATGATTCTACATTTAGGATACCAAAATGTTCCTTATGATATCCTCTTTCAGAAAAAAGACGTATTTTTGAATTCCTCATGTCTGAAAACCATGATTTAGCCTTTTAAAGTACTCAGATATGTCAACTGTGAGACGAGTTATGAAATTCTGTTTTTCTTTTGTGTGTGTTGTCAGCCATTTTGTTTTATGCAAATGAGGTAGTTCTTCCCAACTTTTTACTTGGGAACATCGTTTTTTCTGAAAGAGGACATCCTAAGGAACATTTTGGTACCCTAAAAGTAGAATCATGGAGGGGGGTGCACGGTAACCGCTGCTGGCCTCCGGTCTAATAAGGATAGACTAGCAAAGTTGGGCATGGCTACTTTGTTTGAGAGGAGGGCAAGACGAGACGTAATTGAAACTTTCAAAATATTAAATATTTACAAATTACGGAATTCTAAGCTGGACGAGGAGGAGAGATTCGATGCAAATTTGATTTTTAAAAAATACATTGTACACGGCCTTTGCAACGGATTCGTTTGTGGCCTACGAACAATTTGTAACTAGACGCTTACGTTCGGGCGAATCCGTGGACGTTTTCCTCGCGGAACTGAGGAAGCTAACCGTTGTAATAAAATACACTCTGGTTGGTTGTGTGTGTTCGTATGTTTTGGGGCGTACGTGACCAAAGGCCCATATCATATTAATTAATCCTAGGATCCATAGACTTTGGACTGTGTACTTGAAGTTTTCTTCGTAAGATGCTGAATACTTAGCTTCACGTTTTAAGCCGTAACTTTTTAAGCCCAATAGCTACAAATTGACAACATACACCGTTGGAAAGCCGAGGAGATTCCCTTTCCAACGATATATATATATGTATATATTTCCTTCATTAACTATATGCACAATTTTGTCTATAAAGTATACAGACACTTTGTAAAATCCTGAAATACCTATAAATTATTTTTGAATTCTTCATGTCTTAAACCCATGATATAGCCTTTTAAAGTACTCAGACATGTCAACTGGGAGACGAGATATGAAATTCTGTTTTGTTGGTGTATGCTGGCGACCATTTTGTTTTATGCAAATGAGGTAGTTCTTCCCAACTTTTTTCTTGGGAACATCTTTTTTCTGAAAGAGGACATCCTAAGGAACATTTTGGTACCCGAAAAGTAGAATCATGGTGGCCCCCGGACTACTTGTATTCTTGTCACCTTACATTTCATCGTGGATTTTTTCCGATACCCAGTTCACCGGCCGATATTTCAACCCGCCACGCATCCTCCACTCACCTCTTACGATAAGAAGACCAGCTAATCTTCATCTTTGTTCAGTCAATTTTGTCGCCTGGCAAATCCATGACGGTTCCACAGACGCGCCTCTCAACGCTGATTATGTATGTACGAATTCACACACACACACACACCCTCTCTCTCTCTCTCTCTCTCCCTTCCTTAACATCTTCAACCAATGAATAATTCTTTAACACTTTACTAAGTAGTATACGAATTTTTTAAATACATTCTTCTTCTTCGCATCAGCTGAGAACTACTTTTTGTTATATCTTCTGTAATAAATATACTTCTTATTATCGTTGCCGAGTATTTGTATTCTTTATGCATTGTTACCATGTGCAACCTATGCATTTTTATTCCTTTTACCACTGCAGGCACAGGCACAGGCAGAGAAAGAAATATCTTTCTTACGCATACCGCTAACATTCACTTTCTGTCTTTAGTATAATCAGCACTCTAGCTTACCATCGGCAGTACTGACCCTTAAGGCTACTAGCCACTATTACTACCGCTGCAACTATTTGAGATTACTACGCTTATCATTGCTATTGTTTATACCGTTAACTTTTTATCAATAGAGTCAGATATATTAATAATGGAGTCAGCAAAGTGACCACTCGTTTAGAATTTTAACTGAAGCAGAATTCGATGCCTCAAAGTGATCCGCGAACCGGCCCGGAATCGAAGCTATCGACGGGAATAAAGCGAACCTAGTATTTTCAATTGAAAAAAAAAAAAGTTTTGATTTAATAGTTTTAATTACCTTAACATTAGCTCATTGTACAGGTTTTAAGCGGCGGGGTTCTATTTACAATGTATCTATAATGCTAAACTAGGAATTTACTTTCCACCATTTATACGGAAGTAAAGCTTACACAAATTATCTTCCTTTGGTCAATTTTTTTTATTTTGTATGAATTCTCTTATTTCTTCTTATTTTCTAAACATCATCCATTTTTAACATGGGCTCTGCACAGATCTGGAATTTTCACACTGCCGTCCGTACTTCCATAAAATAGCCGGAAAGTACTTGCCCAGTTTAGCATTATAGTTACATTGTAACTCGAAACCCCCTTGCAAATCCTTAAAAAAACTTTTTTTTCCTGAAAACTAACAAATTTCCAGATGGTTCGAAGGTCTAATGCAGTCATTCGCAATGGGGGGAAATATCGCCCCCAACGGAACGAAAGTTGGGCTAAGGGCGATAGATTGTCAAATTCAAATAGATTTTTCCTTAAAAAATTAGGCAATCTTTTGTTTTATGTCGGCAAAGTCAGGAAATAAGGGGACGCTACTTGGTGAATTACAAAGTATGTATTTTTGAAAAAATTGTTTTATTTTCTGTTCGCGTTATTCTATCATGCAAGCACGCGTAGGTCATCCTGAAGCAAAATAAAAATCGGCTGTAAACAATTTATAATGAAATTTACTTGGCTTAGCCAAGATAAGGCATTACATAATGGAAAGCAATGTTCCTTTTGGAAGATGTACAGTCAAGCTAATTGGTGTGAGTATTTATTTGGCTAAAGGCATTACGTAATGTGGAATAGATGTGAATTTATGGGGTTCGAACACCCACAATGGTTTTCCAGCCCACCAACAATGGTCGGGGTTCAGTTGATATCCTGTTTATGACTTTTGAACACACACAGTTTGGGTTTTGCTCGATATCCTGTTTATGACTTTTAACACCTGTGGGTGTCAAATCTGTGACCTCCGCCCACGGCTGCCTAAATATCTAACACTGGTCTAATGGATTGAAAGAAAAAATATTTTCTTCTAGGACAGTTGTTCCCAACCAGGGGGGAATTCCGCCCAAGGGGGTAATTTAGGTAGTCTATGGGGGATTAAGGCCATTAGGTAAAAATAAAAGTCATGGTGAATGTTTTTGGCTTAAGGGTAGTGGGGAAGTATGATGCAAGATGGGGTATAACTGTGCAATAAGCTCCAAGTTTAGGTGATTTAATAGACCCACAAATGGGGGGGGGGGCTAATTTGGGTAGTCCAAGGGGGGTAAAGGCTATTAGGTAAAAATAAAAGTCCAGTCTAAAGATAGGGTTTTCTGCACTTCTATCTATCAAGTCAAAGGCTCGAAATAAGCTCTAAGTTGAGAATGATTTAAGATGTGCTCTCTCACTAATAGACCCACAAATCGAAGAACTGGTAGCAAGAACAGAGATCACATTGATGTGTATAGCAGAATTCTTATTTTTTTGTAATAAATTGAAATTTCAAATAATGTGTTCTAATTATTTTCACTTGCTTTCTTTGAGTAACAAATACACAGCAGCAGCTGTACAATTATAAAATTAAACTAATTCTTAGTATGAAGCTGTCTAATTATACGTAAAATGAAGTTATTATTTGAAATTATTCTTCATTGGAACTTAATAAATGGAAGGGAAGGAAAACTAGTAATCTTATTGACAAAAGAGGGTAATGTCCTTGAAAAGGTTGGGAACCGCTGAGGAGAATTGCGTGGCACCCCAAAACCGAATTTTGACTGAAAAATATTGAAGACAGTTGAAGAAAAAGATTTTAGGCAGTTGATATTTTATTTTCTCAAAATGAAAAAAAAAAATGAAAAAAACAAAATGGAAATCCAAATTTCAAATCCTCCTGGCAGTCAAACTCTATGAAGGAAAGAATGTTAACAAAACATCGCAAAGAGTCGGTCATCTCATTGCACCAAACAACAAACAAGGGTCAGAAATGCTTTTCAGGAATAAAAAAAAAAATCTCAACTCTGGTGACCTCTGACCTTTACAAATAAAAAGCCCAAACAAGTCACATGACTTGTAACAAGAGTAACAAGCAATAGTGGCAAGGAAAATACATATTTATTCTCTGATCATAGACTTCCAAGTATAGAAGTCCACTGATTTAATAGGCAATGAGAGGTTGTAAAAGGCTCACTCATAGGCTTGAAATTCCTCCATCTATGCATATACAGGTTGGATGAGAATTAACTCCCTATTAGAAATTATACATAACTTTTGTAAATATTGCTCTATTCTCGTGAAACAAATTTTATTTTGGTCCGTAGAGTGGTAGAATTTAATTTATGGTTTTTGATTTCAGGTATCAGTGAAATAAAGTGGTCCAAAATGGTGCATCGCTTTCTCCACCTGAAATCAGAAATTAAATTCTACCACACCGAGGACAAAAATAAAACTAAACAAGAAGAGCTAGTTCGACTACAATCGACCAATAAATAATAATGTTATTACCGATTTCCAATAGGGAGATTCTTTTCACCAACCCTGTATAAATATGAACCAACCTCTTAATCAGAAAAGCTATCTCAAAGGCTGTGAATAGTTGTTTGAGAGTGCATTTTTGGGAATTTTAAATCACAGCATTTGCAGACACGATCTTAAAAGCAAAGAGATCACCAGAGAAGATGGTCCTTAAAATTTTGTAAAGAGGCAACGATTTTATAGATATTTTATATATCTTTATGTATACATATATAGAGATATTTACTAAGCTTGGCTTAGTTTGGCGCAAGGCTACAATAGTGGGGGCACCCAATGAGGACTCAACTCTGTATGAGTGAATCATTTGCGAGACGAGTGTGCTAACTATCACTCGACAACTGGTCCCTTTTTATTTATACAGATATATTTATACATAATATATATTTTTCAGATATTTTATTTTCTGTTTAAAAAATCAGGGGAAAAAAAGAAAAAGTAAAGTTAATACAGAGGAAGCCGTTTATTATAATCACGGATAATGTTATCAAACGGTTATTGTTATCAAAATCAGTCAGTCCCAATCACTATTAAAAATGAATTAAAAATTATCTGTTCACTATAATCAAAGTTCTAGGTATTGCTATCAAAATCTTCAGGTAAATTGTATTTAAAAGCAGCTATTACTAACTAATCAGCCTTTTAAGGTCTGTTGTTGGATATAAGCCTTTCCCAAGGTCTGCCAGTTTCTGAACTTGTCCAAATCATCACGCCATCTTAATTTTTGCCAGCCACAATTTAGCTTATGATCTCAAGGAATCCATGTTGTGAGTTGTGAAGTCCAGCGGCTGTCTGATATTCTTGCACCATGGCCTGCCCATTTCCATTGCTAATGACTTCTAAGATATCTCTGACACCTGTTTTCTCTCTAATATATTGTGCTCAGCCTGTAAGATTTTTTTAAAAAAAGTAACTCGACCGCCGAGAAAGTTTATTCGCGCCAAAATAATTTGTCTCAATCGAAATACTTATTGCAAAGAAGATTGACTCATACCTAAAAGAAAACAATCATATTAAGTCTAATGAGCTATGGTGACTTTGATCTCATTGTTTTACCTTTCCTGCTCCACATAGAAACGAGACCTTCCAAAATCAGGTGAACAAACTTTGCAAAGAAAAAAGGTTACGTACAGGATACGTAAAAGATACATTAACATTGTCATCTTTGAAATTCATGCGACAAGAAATTTATTGGTGTTTATTTCTGCTCAGTCCGCCCTTGATAACGATTCAGTTGAATATTTTTAAAAACGTGGTAAAAGATCTTATTTTTCAACTTGACCAGCAGTCGAGAAAGCTGAGAAACTTACATGCCCGAGAGAGAGTTGAGTTGAGTTGAGTTAAAATCTTATAGGCTGATTGTACTGATTTGTGATTATAGGCAGTTAATTTCTTCAATTGTAGTTAGATGGTTTACAATACTTCATCTAATAAATAAAATAATTTCTATAATGATACTACTAGTACAGAAACCAAAACAAACACAGCACAGAGATATCGGGGTAGAGAATAGATTCAAAGGTTTTAATATGAAGGCATGGGCATCCGCTTGGGGTGGGGGGGACAGGGCATTTTCCCCCCATTCCTGGATGCCTTCTCACGAAGGGCAAAGGGGTTTGAAAGATGGAACCTTATCGTCAATAAATCATAATGGTGCAGCACAATTGTTTTATGTAACCCCAACGTAATGTTCCTATATAAAAGGACTGTATTATTATTCACTGATAACAGGGTTGCCACTAAGAGATATTCCGAATATAATCGTATGCCCCCCCCCCCAGAAAAGTGGCAGAAAAAGTAGTCAAAAATTAATAATAATGGTCTCAGAGAAGACTTAAAAACTCAGCAAAGTAGGATGACTTAACCGTCAAAAATGCATCGCATCATGAGGACTGATTTAACTGATCACCACTAAAGAAGCTAACATTTTTTTTATTTTCATACTGCGATAACTGTTTGAGTTTTAGTACAATTATTTTATGTTATTTTTTTAATAAAATCAAGTATTGTAAATCATTTTTACTCACATTTGACTGCTATTTACCCGTATCTTAATTTTTAGTATTTTTTTTTTAAAAAATCACAATGTGTAAAATGGTTTAATGAATAATAATAGCTTTTTTACTAAAACCAAGTTGAATTTTAATTAAAAAAACTAAATGTTAAGATGAAGGCAAATAGTTCAAAATTAATAAAAATGCTTTACAATACTTTGTCTAAATAAAAATTAAATAATAAAATAATCAATCGCTTTTTTTATGAAACCAAAACAATAACACTGCTGTGCCAGCCTTATTGAAATTGTGATTAAACAAACCAAAAATTAGGATGAATGTAAATAGTAGTCAAAAAGGAAATTTTGAAAATGGCCTAAACAGCTGTAACATGTGCATCAGAAGAGATACACAAGATGGAACTACGTTCATAAAAACGTTGATTTTAAAGCTTTAGAATTTTAACATTTATAACGTCCAGAACACTGAAATTGAAAATAATTTTTCATTTTCATAGTTTATTGTAGTAGTCAAAAATTAATAAAAATAGTTTACAACAATTTGTCTAAAAAAAAAAAAAAAAAAAAATAATCGCTCTTGTTAGCAAAACCAAAATAACACTGCCATGCCGGCCTTACTGAAATTGTGATTAAACAAACTAAAAATTAGGATAAATGTAAATAGTCAAAAATTAATAAAAATGGTTTACAATACTTGATTTAATAGAAAAATAAAATAAAATAATCGTTTTTTTTACTAAAACTCAAACAGGCATTGCAGTAATGTTAGCTTCTTTAGCAGTGATCAGTTAAATCAGTCCTTATGATGGGATGCATTTTTAATGGTTAAGTTGTCCTACTTTGCCAAAAACTCTTCGAAAGAAGCAGAATTTTCTGAAAACGAACACAGAAACTCCCACTAATGAAGAATTAGACCTTATTACAAATGAAATTGATCGAACCCCAGACAATATGTCGAAAGAAGAGGTTGAAAATTGTTTGGCTATTGATGACAAAGCTGAGAAGTGGCAACTACGATGAAATTGTCAGGAATATGCTGAGCAGTTACTGATGTAGACTCTAAATTCGCAGAAGAGAAAGAACCAAGAAGACAAGCCTGGCAGCTGCAGGATCAAGTGTCACTCCTACTTCTATTCCAACTGAAGATTACTGCAACTTTTGTAATTGTATATATAATAAATACATTCGAAGATATATAAGACTTGTCAGTTCAGCTCAATTGGTAAGAGAGCCGCCTACCAATCACGGACATGAAGAGTTTACTTTAGGATTGTTCTTGTTACGGGGAAAATCAAATTTAACTCCAGCTTGGACTGGAATTTGATAAAATTTCAGAAGCTCCTCCAACCAATGCCCGATGGATGTGAATTGGGCCAATTTTTAAATCCTCTGCTTAATGTTATCAGCCGGTTATTGTTATCTAAAAGACCCTGTCTCAAAATGATCACAATAATTTAATAGCATAACAGAGAATTTATAACAATGAATGTATATTGTTCCCATTTTTCCATATCCTTTGCTTAATGTTATCAACCAGTTATTGTTATCTAAAAGACCCTGTCCCAAAGTGATCACAATAAGCGGCTTCCTCTGTGTATCCTTTGCTTAATGTTATCAACCGGTTATTGTTATCTAAAAAAAATCCTGTTCCAAAGTGATCACAATAAGTGGCTTCCTCTGTGTATCCTTTGCTTAATATTATCAAACGGTTATTATTATCTAAAAGACCCTATCTCAAAGTAATCACAATTGAATAGCCTTGGAGAAAATTTATAACAATGAATGTAAATTCCAATTTTTCCATATCCTTTGCTTAATATTATCAACTGGTTATTGTTATCTAAAAGACCCTGTCCCAAAGTGCTCATAATAAGCGGCTTCCTCTGTATTCTTATAAATTCACTTCATGGTTAAGTATGATGTATAAATAGAGATCTTTAGATCAAATGATATGGATGACTTGATTCCTACCATATTAACATTATTTTCTGTACATCAAGTGCATTCAAGATAATCCTCTAAGAATATATACCCTGGGACAATACCATATATATATATGTGGGTATACCTTGATTAGTGCGGTTAATTTCGTTCAAAGATTTGTCCATACTGTTCAAAACCGCACTGTCCGAGGTCACATTAAAATTTAATGTGTTTTTTCAGCTAATACTTACACTAATCTGTACAGCAATACCTTAACTGCACTACATCACAACCTGCACTAATCAAAAACCACACTATTCAAGGTATTGCTGTATTTATTAAGCTAAGTCTGACACCAGGCCAAACAGAACAGTGGGGAATGTAGGAAGATCGTATAGCACCAACCTTCCAAGTGAAGAGGGTCTGCCTGCCTCGAAAATCAGAATACAAGATCCTGGCTTTTGGCATGGGTTCAAATGGCGCTGTTGAGGCTATGAGCAACTATCCCGGCCACCAAGCAGGTGACAGACAATATTATATAAGAAACTTATTCATTTTTTTAAAAGTATATTAAATATCTTTTACTTTAACTGTTAAATTCATACATAGAATGTCGATATCAAGGGAAATAACTTATTAAAATTATCTCCCTTTGACCATTTCACTATTTTTAATGCTATTCATTCACTGTCAATTACAAGCAGTTTATGAATTTAAGAGTCAATTTATACACTTGACAATAATTCAGATTTTATGGAATTTACAAGTACAGTAAAGCCTCAATTTAATGGACCCCGGTATAACAGACCTTTTTCATGAATAGTCTATCTTATTTCTGTGTACTAGTGCCATAAAAATGACTGCATATATGGAATATATTGATACATATTGCGTTTCATATACATGGATAGTAGAAAAAAAAATCATACAAGGGGCACAACTCTTCTATATTATCATTAAGTAGGTTATGTCCCTTTAGTAACAATGTTTATTTAATTGATTTGGGTTTTAATGATGAATATACAAATACACATTATAGCTGATTAGTTGTTAATAAAATATTGTAAATTACTTTTCATTTTTCTTCTATAATAACTAATATTTTTCAATTATGCCTAAAATGAATCTTACTTATGAGAACATGGGTGTCCATGATAGATTTCAGATAAGATTTTGGGTTACCACCCAAAAAGGTTAAGAACCACTGAACAAGTCAAAAAGGTGAGTAAATATTACATATTCTTTTTATTATGATATAATTTTATATTGTACAATACTGTATTAAAGATTTTTTTTGCACATTAGGTTACATTCGGATTCAAGAGACTTTCGGGATTAATGGACACCCCTTCCCATTTATTAGTCCATTAAACAGAGGATTTACTGTACCTAAGTGTACTGAACCCAGGATAAGAAATATTAGTTCTAATAATTAGTATACCACCATGTAATTTCTGGTATGAAAGAGTTTTCTAAACGGAGTCTTTAAAAAGCCAGAACATAAAACCAATACAAGAATAATCAAAAATTAATTTTCTTTCGAGCCAAAAATGAGATCAAACGTAACTTGCAAATATTTACAAGAGCGACTGGGTCCAACTTGTGACCCAGGGGCCTTAGATGTGGCCCTGTCATAACCACCCTCAGGAAAGTGATTTGTTTAAAAAAGTCTTCACCAATTAAGTCATTAAAATGACTTCAAACAGCGTAGCAATGCGTTTGTACAAAGATTTAGCCAAATTCATGGAATGCGAAATTGAGAAAAAAACGGATTGCGAAAGATTTACTGACAACAATTTATCGAGATATACAAGGTGTAGGTTAAAAAATGCAACATTTAAAAGAGAAATAACTTTTGCCTCCCATAAATTTACATTCAGCTGATTGGCTGATATGCTTAGTGTATTCTTAGCTAAGTGTATCAGACAATCAGCTGATTGTAAATTTAAGGGAGGCATCTCCAAAGTTTTTTTAAAGAGTTATTTTTCTTTTATATGTTGCATTTTTTAACATACACCCTGTACAATTTACTGAGATCTTTGAAATTGAAAACAATTTGAGAATTAAAAAGAATTTACTGGAAAGAAAATATATTAAAAGATTAAAATATATAGAAGTTCTTAGAAATGAAAAAATAAGAAATTGGCAACTCACGCCATCATAGTGGTAGTGCATTGGCAATTTAAAATTTAGGTTTTATGTTACTTTGTTGAATTTTACTTTCTCCGTTGTTTTATTTTATAGTTTTATTTTATCGGTAAATTGTATATCGTGATAAATTATATATATCGATAAATTGTTGTCGGTAAATCTTCCAGATCCCGGCAAAAATGTATCTGAATGTATGGAAGTACGAAACGATACAATTTTAGTCACAGGTTAAAATCATTTGTCTGTCTATAGAAGTACAAATATGATAGACGGTAAGCCAGATTTGGTTATCTTTGTTTAATACAAAATTCACATCTGATAAACAGTCATTCCTACATGCATGCACACACACACTTATATATATATATATATATATATATCACTTGTATATATATATATATACACACACACACATTTATATATACACACACACACTTTATATATATATATATCATTTATATATATATATATACACACACATACACACACGCACTTTTTATATATACATATATATACATGCCCTTTATATATATATATATATATACACACACACACACATTTTTTATACACCTACATATATATATATACACACACACATAAATTCATACTATTCATACACACACACACACACACACACCCTATTATGTGTGTACAACATGACTGCACAGAAAATGAGCTTTACGTTTAAATGCAGTAGAAGAGGGTCAAGATAAATTCTCACCCTCGAGGATCCTAAGATAACACACCTACAAGCCCTTAATACACCTGTGCCAAACCTGGGCATTGTTTTTTCTTTTTCAAGACGTTTTGACAGCATTTTGTCATCGGCTACTTCTGCCCCTTGAATATCATTAAAAAATATGCGCAAATATGTCGAACAAAACAAGGGTTGCAAAAACACGAGAACCAGTGGCAGCAGAGCTTTTTTTTTTGTTTTTCTTTAATTAAGTTGAACTTTGTCAAATTAAGATCTTTGAGCTTAGCTGATATTTACTAAGCCTAGCTTAGTATGGCACAAGGCCACAAGTACAGGGCATCCAGTAATTATGGTCTGCTAGACGGTCTTGGTAACCAATGATCCATGGTGGGGCACCCATCTTGATACTTCCTAAGCTTAGCTTTGTCTGGCCCAAGGCCACAAGTGTGGGCACACCAGGCCCGGGCAAGGGAGGGGAGGCAGTGGGACCATATGGCCCGGGCCTATGATTTTGAGGGGGCCTATTCCAGAGACGTAGCAAGAGGCGGGGTTGAAGTCACACGTTAGCGTTACTATTCGTGTAGACTATTATCATAAACTCACTGGGGGGCTTGGGGGAGCTACTTTTCCTATCTGGCCCAGTCCTACTGCCAGCTCTGCCCGGCCCGGCCCTGCGGCACACAGTGAGGATCAAACTCACTGTAGTAACTTAACAAAATAATGACTTGTTAAAACACCCAAGGCATTTACTAAGCTTAGCTTAGTCTGGCACAGGGCCACAAGTGTGCTGCACACAGTGAGGATCAAACTCGCTTCAAAAGTAATGGTCTGCTAGACTAGTTTGCTAACCCCTGCTCCATAGCGAGGTAGCCAATTTTGTGTCTCAGCTGAAGTGTAAGCAGTTCCCTAACCTTGATAATACGAACATCACAAATCATCTAGCATTTAATTCTTAATTTCATATAAGAAAATGTAGATGCCAAAAGCAAGGGGAGTAACTAAAAGTTACCTCCCTTTCAAGTTTAGGTAAATTAAAAAAAAATTTTTTTTTTCTCCATCCGACATAATAAATTTAACAAATTATTTTTCCTCGACCAAAGAGCTCCACAAGTGGTATCAAGCATAGTATTTACCTCCCCCTGGATCCAGCCTTCTCACCTAGGGTGAGGAGGTATGAAAGTTGGAACCGTATAGTCAATAAAGAATAATGGTGCTGTACAATTGTTTTATGCAACCCCAACTTAATGTACCCATATAAAAAGATGGTATTATTCTTCGCTTAACAGGGTTGACGCTAAGATATATTCCGAATATATCCTTTTTTCCGCCCTGGAAATATACCCATTTTGCACCCCCCCCCCCTGGAAAAATGGCAGCAGACCCCCATGGTATCAAGTGGTTTATGACATTAAGAGTTATTACCTGCAAAAAGATCGCAATACTGGCCAAAACAAGTTTAAAATATTAATCCTGGATTAATGGATTATATACACAATTTTAATCTTTAATTTTGATCTTTAATCCTGATAAAAAAAGTTTTTGCACATTGTACACACATAAACGTGGTCTGCGTGTGGAAATCGTAACATTCTTCAGGGGGGGAAAAAAACCAAATAAAACAACCATTCACATTCTATAGATTTCATGTAAACTTAAATTTAGTTTTTCTGTGCGTACACGAACAAAAAGAGCACTTTGCACGCTGTAAACGCAAAAAGAGGTACGAGGGGAAAGAGTTAGGGTTCTACTCGCCAGGGTAGAACATATAAATAAGACTGGACCCGGGCTGAACATCCCCAACCCTTCTGACGATAGCAAATAGGCAATCGGAAAAGATTATTGTTCTCTTTTGGTTGATGATATTGCAGTGTCCAAATGCAAGGTCTAGATGTCCAGATGCAATATCCAGATGTCCAGATGCGATGTCCAGGTGTCCAGATGCAATCTAGATGCAATGTCCAGATGTCGTCTCCAGCTGAGTAGGCAGTGTCCTGAGTTTGGTCAAAAAGAAACAAAAATGGTCCAAAACACCATTGTGAACACAGCAAGGTCTGTGTTGCTCATCAGGAGTTTGAAAGTCAAAGGTGTCGAGGGAGACAGAGAAGAAAAAAAAGATGAAGTCTCCTCCACCCAATGAACCCTGATTGTGTGCTATGTTGTTATATCGCCATACTCTTGATTCCATTTTTCGTATTTATCAAGACTGTCAATTGGGACGCTCCTGCGGATTTTCTTCAGGGATTCTAAAAAGTCAATCATTTGTATGCAACGGACCTGTGGATGAAAAGGAAAAGATTAAAACTATTATGTACTAGGGAGGGAGAGAGATGGAAAGCAAGAGAGATGGTTAGCGAGAGCAAGAGAGAGAGAGCAAGAAAGAGAGAGAGCGAGGGATAGGGAGAGATAGCAAAGGAGAGCAAGAGAGAGAGATAGCAAAGGA
>VCCN01007343.1:2291203-2315951 GCA_006491835.1 Architeuthis dux
ATTATGTTGCTCTACATCTTCTTGTTTATGTTCAATATTTCCTGAATATTAAAATAATCTTACGGCAAAATTAAGTAACGGTACAATTTATCAAGTTTAGCGTAACATAAAATTCTAATTCTACTAAGTTATGTCACCAGACGTCATTGATGACGTAAGCATGACAGACAACAAATGCACATTGCTAATTATTATGTGTGGATTTTTTACTAGTATTTCTTTCAACTTATTTCCGTTGTTTTTTATCGTAACTCACAGACCAGGACCATTTACCAGGAGAATAGTGAGAAGTGTTATTTTAAATGCAAGACAATCTTAAAACAAATGAGGAAAAAAAACACAGGAACTAGCATTCCAAGGGAAATTATGAATCACTGCCACCGATATAAGCTGTGTTGGGGGTGATCAATTAAAAAGTTGGGCTGTGATCACCAAAAAAATGTCTGAACTAGTGACCAATTTAGCATAAGCTTTCATTGAAAATTGAACCCCCCACTAAAACCCTATTTTGGAGTGGAATTTAAAAAAACAAACAAAAAAAAAACATTTTCCCTACTCATTGAGGGGAAGGTGTGTACAAAATTTCAAGTTTCTACTATGAACGGTTAGGACGGGGATGAGTCCAGATGGATAGATAGATAAAATTGAACCCCCTTTTAAAAACCTGTTATGGGGGGGAATTTTCAACAACAAAAAAAAAAATTTTCCCTACTCATTGAGGGGAGAGTGTGTACAAAATTTCACGTTTCTACTATGAATCATTAGGGCTGGGCAGAGTCCAGAGGGATAGATAGATAAAATTGAACCCCCCTTTTAAAACCTGTTATATGGAAGGGGGAGGGGGGGGGAGATTTAAAAAATAAAAAAAAACATTTTCCCTACTCATTGAGGGGAGTGTGTATGTATGTGTGTGCAAAAGTTTCTACTATGAACGGTTAGGGCTGGGAAAAGTCCGGATAGATACATAAATAACCTTTAATTAATTTAAGTGAGAAATATTAAATGTTAAAATCGTTACTTACTCCATCAAATTCAATGAGAAATTCAGTTTTCAAGCGGCGGCTCGCTTCATTTTCACCTTCTCTTCTCTCACATAATAGAGAGTCAATTTCATCTGAAACGAAGGGCAGATAACTCCAGCTGTTAAATAAGGTTTATTTTAGCAACTGTAATGTACATCCAATTTTAAGCAATTTTTAATTATAAAAATAACATCGAAGATCAGACGTGGTGTGAACCCGCGTTAAGGTAGCTGGCAGTCCGATACGTTAATCATTACCCTAAGATGTCAGTTACTGAACGATTGTAAAATTTAAACTGTAATCACTATAAAAGCCAAAACCTAGTTTTCCGAAGAATAGTTGGATTGAAAGCATAAAAATTACTTTTTCTGGGAGAAAGTATCTTAGTAACCTCGAAAATTTGTTAGTTTAAAAATAGACAACCCTTTTTTTTCTATTTTTTATCGAATGTACAACCAATTTTCAACCTCTTCTTTCAACATATTGTCTGGGGTTTTACTGCACATAGATGAAGTCAGCATTTTCTTATCAGGGCATTTTGAGCAATGACCATCAGTATCCACTCTATGTATGCTGTTCCGGATTATATAGACCTCTAGTAGGTCAGCACCGTTTTCTTCTGTATTCAAGGGTCTCTAGATTAAGTTGTTTTAATCTTTCAGTGTAAGATATATCTCCTAGCCTCGGAATGGTCTTGGTGGCTCTTTCTATGGCATCTGAGTTGTACTTCAGGTAAGGAGACCATATGCAGGAAGCAAACTCCAGATAAGGACGTACCAGAGACTTGTACAGCAGTAGGAAGCTCTCCTCATCGATGAACTTAAATGAGTGTTTTATGTAGCCAAGTGTTTTATTTGTTGTATTCACTTTGTTTTGTATATGCGCAGTGAAGTTAAGTAAGTTGTCTACTTTGAACATTTCAGAAACAACATCCAAAGATTAGTGACCCAAGTTCAGTATGGCTCCTTTCTTCGATGTCAACACATGGAATTTGTTTATTTTGGTAACACTGCTGACATTTCAGTGACGTCTATGGTATCGTGGCAAAAATGTGTCCGTTTTGATAAAACAATTTTCGGGGTGCCTGAAAGCTACTTAATCCCTTTTGTCAAACTCCGGTCCAAGTTGGAGTTGACTTTGTTTTCCCCGTAACAAGAACAACAAGAACTGGCTACAGCTCAACTGCGAATGACGATAATTTCCATGATATTATTGTTAGCTTGCTAAAGAGAACGCATGTTTGTTTCAACTTCCCGAGAAGGGGAAAGTAAAAGAGCAGACACCTTGCTGGAATGAGCTAATGACTTAGTGAAAGAAACGTAATGTATGACATTTGTTCCTTTCTGTTCAGGAAGACGTATGTACCATATAGAGATTTAGGTAAATATGCTGCACAATTTAAAATCACGGCACCCTAAAAAATACTGATTGGTCGAACGCATTCTCTTTGTTCCCGCAGTCAGCCTTTTGACCTATATTCTAGCACTGAACCTAATATGGCGATTTGGGGAAAGTTCCAATACTATCACTCCAAAACGCCATTCTTCACTCAGCAAGCGAACACATGACTCGAATGTATTTCATTACAACCGGACAATTTACTTTTTTTCTCAACAACAACTACAGAAGTACGTTTATTTTCTACCCCTAACCACTAGACAAGGATTTTTTTAATTGTATTTCACAATCGCAAACTCACCAATAAAGATGACAGCAGGTTGCAGTTCTCTTGCGACTGCAAAAAGTGCACGAACCAATTTTTCACCTTCTCCAACCTGAAAGTACACAGAAAAATAATTACAATCAATTTTATATTTATTACCGTATTTACCCCCATGTACAATGCGACCTCAAATATATCTTTTGTAGCTAAAATAAAATACAAAACTAAAAAAAAAAACTAAAACTGGAATGGTTCCTGCTTTTGTTCAGTAACTTTTGGTTTGAATTTACCTAAAGATCCAAATTCTGTATATTTGTTGGTTTGTTACTATAATAATAGGCATGGGAACTGGAATTTAATCTTAAAACTAGAGAGTGTACATTGAAAAGTAACCAAACTAATTAATGGAATAAAAGATCTTAGTTATGAAGAAAGATTGAAGTCCTTGGGTTTAACAACTTTGCTAGATAGAAGAATGAGGGGGGATTTAATAGAGACTTTCAAAATAATTAATGGAATTTCTAAATATGGTACACCATTCTTTAATATCTCTCCTCGAACTGGAAATCTATTGACAAGACAGATTGCAAAAACTAAAACCACTAAACAATTAGATTTGTTTTCTAATAGAGTAATATATTTTTGGAATAAGTTGCCTAGTCATGTTAAAGATAGCAATAATGTACAAAGTTTTAAAAATGATTTAGATTAAAAACTATGGAAAAAACATGAGATTACAAGGATATTTTTTTAATCTGTCAGGAGATTTTCAAGGGCGTTTGATCTGTGAATTGGGCTAAATTGTAGATGTTTTTTTGTATTTATGTACATTTGTTATGAATTTTGTATTTGTTTAGAAGTTAATATGTAAATATTGTGTATAATTTGGAGATGCCCAAAAAGGCATAATAACAATAATAATGAATACAGCAAAAATGTTACCTGCCATTAGTGATTGTATAAATCATATAACAATGGAAATAATAGCTACAACAACCCCAATAATAATATACACTAGCTGGATCCGTGGAAATTCCACAGGTGTTGACAACTAAGATTACTCTCACATATATTTCTACAATTAAAGTATATAATTTTTTACCTATGGAATGTATCCATATTAATTATAATAACAGGCAAAAGCAAATGAAACTAATATACCTGTTGTTGTTATTGTCAAAATCCAGTCCAAGTTGGAGTTGTCTTTATTTTCCCTCCGTAACAACAACAATCCTCACCAAATTTAGGGGAGTAAACTCTTTGCTATTTATCTATCACATCACGTTAAACCAAACAGATATATAAATTAACATTTCCCTACCGTGATTTGAAATCAGAACCTAGTGATTGCTAGGCAGCTGTCTTACCAACTGAGCTAAACTGACCAGTCTTATATACCTACAAATTTATTTATTATATATACAATTACAAAAGTTGCAGTAATCATCTTCACTCGGAATAGAAATAGGAGTGGCATTTGATTCTGTAGCAGCCAGGCTTGTCTTCTAGATTTGATTTATTCTCTTCTTCGAACTTAGTCTACATCAGTAACGGCTTGGTATATTTCTGACACTTTCATTGTAGTTGCCAATTTTCAGCTTTTGTTATCAAGAGCCAAACAATTTTCAACCTCTTCTTTCGACATATTGACTGGGGTTTTACTGCACATAGATGAAGTCAGCATTTTCTTATCTGGGCATTTTGAGCAATAAACGTCAGTATTCTCTATATGTATGTTGTTCCGGATTCTATAGGCCTCTAGTAGGTCAGCACGTGTTCTTCTGTATTCAAGGGTCTCTAGATTAAGTTGTTTTAATCTTTCAGTGCAGGATATATCTCCCAGCCTCGGAATGATCTTGGTGGCTGAGTTGTACTTCAGGTTAGGAGTCCATATGAAGGAAGCAAACTCCAGATAAGGACGTACCAGAGACTTGTACAGTAGTAGTAGTAGGAAGCTCTCCTAGTTGATGAATTTAAATGAGTGTCTTATGTAGCCGAGTGTTTTATTTGCTGTATTCACTTTGTTTTGTATATGCGCAGTGAAGTTCAGTAGGTTGTCTACACAAACTAATGAGTAATTTCATTTGTAAACATAGAAAAGTACATATACTTTTCTTTGTTTAAGAAATTAAAGTGGTAAGTGAATTCAATAGACCTCTAGTAGGTCACCACGTTTTCTTCTGTATTCAAGGGTTTCTAGATTAAGTTATTTTAATCTTTCAGTGCAGGATATATCTCCCAGCCTCGGAATGGTCTTGGTGGCTCTCCTCTGAACTCTTTCTATGGTATCTGAGTTGTACTTCAGGTAAAGAGACCATATGCAGGAAACAAACTCCAGATGGTGACGTACTAGAGACTTATACAGTAGTAGGAAGCTGTCCTCATCGATGAATTTATATGAGTGTCTTATGTAGCCGAGTGTTTTATTTGCTGTATTCACTTTATTTTGTATATGTGCAGTGAAGTTAAGTGAGCTGTCTACACAAACTAATGAGTACCTTCATTTGTAAACAAATAAAAGTATATGGTAAGTGAATTCTATAGACCTCTAGTAGGTCAGCACATTTTCTTCTGTATTCAAGGGTTTCTAGATTAAGTTAACCAGAAAGGGGAAATGTTACAAAATATTAGAAGAAGAGAAAGTAATGTATATGAAACGACTTACGTATTTTGAAGTTAAACTGGCAGCGCTTATGTTGAAGAATGTTGCGTTGGACTCATTGGCAACGGCTTTGGCCTGGAAATAGAGAAATAAAAATAATAAAATAAAATAAAATAAAAACAAACAGATCTGGTTAGTCACTTGATAGAAATCATCACGTGACCAACATCCTTTGGCAGCATGACGTGTTGTGGGTGATCAATTAAAAATAGGAAAAGGTGGTGATCAATGAATCTTGTTACTTCTCTCGCAGTGATCACTAAAAAAAGTCTGAATTAAAAAAAAAAACAAGTGGACATAAACTAGTGATTTAATTTAGCATAAACTTACATTGCAAATTGAACCCCCCACTTAAAAACTATTTGGGGGGGAATTTCCAAAAAATAAGAAGCTTTTTCTAGACATAATAAGGAGTAAATGTTGAAATTTTAAGCCCTCTAGCTTCATTGTACATGTCATACATACATAAATAAATAGCCAGCCAGACCAACACAAAAACTGAAGAAACCTATTTTGACAGTTTTGGTTGAAGGCATCTAATAATGGTTTTGGAGAAAAAATACTAAATTATTGCAAGTTTAAAAAAAAAAAAATTAAAATATATACAACATTGAAAAAAAAAGTTCCTGTTTAGGAAATATCACAAATGAACCCAATACGAGGGGTTATTTGAAATTTCCTGAACTAGGCCCCCACCAAAAAATTAATATGCTAAAACATGCTCTGCAGTCCAATTAGTAACTCCAGAAACTTTGGTGGCCATAACTCTAGCCATTCTTGAGTTATATGATGAAAAAAGACTTTTGGTGAATTATAGTAATCTTGAACAGACACTCGACCAGCCTTGAAACGCGTTTGCCACTCAGAAACCTGTGTTCGGCTTGAAGAATGTTTGCCAAAAGCCTGACGAAGCATTTCAAGGGTCTCGGTAGCAGATTTGCCGAGCTTCACACAAAATTTGATGCAGATCTCAAACCCTTGCATAATACAAGATCATGAGTAGATAGCACAAAGCCCATTGGCAGTCTGACAAACAATGAGCATCAGCTGTGTCTGTATTTCCATTGAACTATACAATTACACATGTAGAGTCTGGGAACTTTCCGATACAGAGTGTTAACCAGCATTCTAACAGGCAGTTTAACAGCTAATTCCCAATAGAAACTTAATTCCAATTTCCAAATTAAGCTGAGCTATGTTTTGATGGTATTGGCCATTTTTTGTCGTGTTTTTAGGCCATTTTTTAGTGTTTCTTTTTTTGTGTTTCTTGGCCATTTTTAGTGTGTTTCTTGGCCATTTTCAGTTGTTTCTTGGCCATTGTTAGTGTGTTTTTTTACCATTATTAGTGTTTTTTCTGGCCATTTTTGGCATTTTTGAAAATATAAAATTCAGACCTCGGAAAATTTACCAATCCAATAAAAATGTTGAGGAAATCAAATTCCCAAGTAACACCCTGCGATACAACCTTGTATGCAATATTGAAACGAGTTCACTCACCAGCATGGTTTTTCCATTCCCTGGTGGGCCAAATAGCAAGAGGCCACGTGCTGGGGCTCGAAGTCCAGTGAAGAGCTAAAGGGGAAAAAAAAAAGAAGCAAATTCAGTAAATCCGAGGATAGCAAGGTTGTAATGTACAAATGTTTATAAGGCAACTCTACGCCATTAGTTCTACCACAATCTGGTACAATAAAACACCAGATGGATTCAGTCCTGACTGATACACAATCCAGACAACCATTTTTCTTTGATTGATTGATTTGTTTAGTGGCACATCAACCCTTGAGGGGTCATTTAATGACAAAATCAGTTGAAAATATTTTTAAAATAGTCTTGTGACTTTGGTGAAAGGTTATTTTTTTTTTTTTAAATAGAGTCTTACGACTTTGGTAAAAGAAAAGGTGGCCCCTGTTTAGGGTTGGGGTCCTACCCCTCTGCAGGGCATGCAGTCGGCACATTCTAGGCCCCAGCCGACAGGGCTGAGGACTCCCTGTGCACTCACCACCACCACCAGGACTCTATAAATAGCATACCAAAATATATATATACTTCCGTCAAGAATTAATTCCAAAATTCAAAGAAATAGGACTGCGTACTAGGAATTTTCTTGAAAAATGCTACATACCTATCTTCACAATTTTGGCTGTGTCGTCCAGAGCACGAGAGATAGAGTTTTGAAAGATACACTGTTAGAAAGCTGATAAAATTCTCTTTATGTATATACCTCTATGAGGGAGTCATTACACAATCTTGTGACTTTTTTTTTTAACTAGTCTTGCAACTTTGGTGAAAGGTTATTTTTTTAAAAATAAAGTCTTGCAACTTTAGTGAAAGGTTATTTTTTTTAAAAATAGAGTCTTGCAACTTCGGTGAAAGGTTATGCAGTCGGCATATTCTAGGCCCCAGCCAATAGGGCAGCCATTTTTCTTTAACATTTTATAAAAGTTTTCTTCACTTTTTCATACTGAATTTGGCCACTTATGGACAGAATAATCCCCTGCCACCTTAAACAGGTCAGAAGGACAGTCTATTTTTTGTTTCTGTTTTCAAATTGTGACAGTTCATCCTATGACCCTCTATAACAGATTGTAATGAGGCGGAGGTTGTATGAGGCAACTAACTAAGCACAAATGATTTTCTAGCAAGTGTTATACATTGATTTGAGGCAAAATATAACCAGATGTATTTAAATGGGTAATTCCCATATTTGAAGGTTTTTATGGCCTTTAATTGGGCCACTGTCCACTCATTAATACGTGTATTGGTCCACAGAGATGAAAAGGTTGCCAAAGCCTGCTTTACAATTTACACAATTTTCTCCAATTTTTCATCTTGCTGTTTTTTTTCTTTTTATAGACTATAACCCTAAAATATAAAATATATAGCGAATAATTCTAAAAAGTTGCCAAGGAGAGCAATATTCTACTTTATTTTCCATTTTTTTTTGTCTTTTAATAAATAAGTACTGAAAATTTTCTAATGCAAATTATTACAATTATTTTTAGTTTACAAATGACCAATTTTTCACACTATCACTTCTCAAAAATATCTCTAGTTCTATAGAGTGAACACAAATAATTTTGATATCAGAATTTTCTTTAATCTTTCATTTTACTATTGTCGCATGATTTTGATGATAGAATTAACATTTATACAAGTTTGTCTTTTTTTCCCCTCAGGTATCAATTACCCGCAGAAATTCGTTGTTCACACCTACATAACTGCCAGATTCAAATTTCCATCTGAACCATCAAAGCTACCAGACTAGTGAATCCTGGATCAATGAGGTTCGACCTGTATATTGGTGTGTTACAAAAAGTTTGTCTCACATTTTTTAGATGGCATTAGGAGCATTTAGGTTTGACTAACTTCATTCAAAATGATCACTTTTGATTTTATTCTGACATGTTATATCAGCATCGATTTTTTTTTTATTTGTCAAAATGGGCGCATTTTTATTTGACTCAAACATTGAAGGTCAAAAAAAAATAAGCAACATTTTCAGCATATCATACTTTTTTAATTTTAAAAAAAAAAAGGTAAAAATGCAATTCAACCATTTTAATAATATTTCATCTTTTATCATCATTTTAATGATATTTCATCATCATTTTAATATTTCATCATCATTTTAATAATATTTCATTATCATTTTAATATTTCATCATCATATTAATAATATTTATCTTTTGAAAAACTTATCTAATTTTGCCTTCACAGATGTTTTTGTAAGTTATTTAGAAAATTATTCTAATTGCATCAAAACTGTTAAATACAAGATAAATCAGAACAACTTAAAATCATCAGAAGTTCTCAAATAATTGCCTAATTCCAAATCATTTTTAGATAAAAAAATTAAAATGATGATAAAAGAGAATAATTTTTAGTCTTTTACACATATGTCTGAGCCCCCGTATTATCATAGTACCGGGCTGGGATGAGTTGCAGTAAGTGGTAGTCCCCCAAATACCCTAGTAAACCATGTGTCTTATATGTCTGCAATTACAAGAATGAAGAATTTGTTGGCCATGATGAAACCATTATAAAGATTTTCTTTTTACCTCAGGTCGAAGAGAAGGCAGGATGACAATTTCTTGTAAGGCCTGTTTAGCAGTCTGTTGTCCAGCTAAAATAAATTTTAAAATAAAAAAAATAAATATCAATTCAATTTGAGAAGAGTCATTAACATAAATACTTCATCCAATAATAATAATAATAATAATAATTAGCATTCCAAGGAAAATTGTGAATATATGCTGTGTTGGGGGTGATCAATTAAAAAGTTGGAAAAAGTGGTGATCAATGAATAAGTTAATTCACTCACACTTTGTTTGGCTGTGATCACTAAAAAAAGTCTGAATTTTCAAAAACCAAGCGGACACAAACTAGTGACCAATTTAGCATAAACTTATATTGAAAATTGACCCCCCCCCCCCAACTAAAAACCTATTTAGGGGGTAATTTTCAAAAAAAAAAAATTCAAAACAACAAAGATGAGGATAAAGGTTTGTTTATGGTTCATAAACTGGATATCAAAAGGGGGTAACCACAGTGTTGCCAACTCAAAAAATATTGTATCCCCTTCATTCTATGTGGAAGAAGAGGAAAGGTAAAACAATGAGATCATAGTTCATTACATTTTATGATTCTTTTCTTTTAGGTAAGTATTTCTTTTTTTTTTGGGGGGGGGACATTCCCTCTAAATCAACCGGCGGTAGAGTTACTTTTTAAAAAAATCTTACAGGCAACACTCAACAGGGGGTACATGATCACACGGGTTTGTTTGTATCTTTTATGTATCCTGTACGTCACCTTTTTTCTTTGCAAAGTTTGTTCACCTGACTTTGGAAGGTCTTCATTCAAAGTGGAGCAGGAAGGGTAAAACAATGAGATCAAAGTCACCATAGATCATTACACTTTATAGGATTCTTTTCTTTTAGGTATGAGTCAATCTTCTTTGCATAAGTATTTCGGTCGAGACAAATTATTTGGGGGCGAGTAACCTTTCCCTCTAACTCAACCAGCGGTTAAGTTCGGTTTTTTTACAGGCTAAACACTGGTATAATATTTTGTAAGGGATTTTTCTCATAGGCTGCCTGTTACAGAATTTTTCATATTACTTTTAGTTGACCAAACACAACTGAATTTATTGACACTCACATACACAAAAATCTTTCTTTTTTTTTGAGGTACAAAAAGCTCGAGGACTTACCAACATCACTGAACGCAACTGGGGGACCAAAGTCGACAATTTCATTCAAAATTAAATTTGCCAACTTTTTGTCGACATTTTTGAAGCTGGCGGGCAGTTGTTTTTCTTTCTTTGGCGAACTCTTGATCTGAAAAAGAGGTTAAAAAATAAAATCATTTTCTTGCAAGAAATGACGAAAAGGGTATACGGGAAACCCCCAATTAACACAGTTCTGATTTGTAATCTTTATGTATGTATATGCAGGCCCATCGCTAAGGGGGTGCCTGGCCCCTCCTGGAAGTCACTTGCCCCCCCCCCCCTGGTGAATGTGATGGGAGTTTTTGTGCTAATTTTTACATCATAAACCATTATTACGACATCTCCAAAACTTGAAACTTCTTCACCTTCTTTCTTCATACAATCAGCCATTTTTTTGCATTGGCAGAGCAAAATGGTCAAAAACACACAAAAAATGGCCAAAGAAGGACCCAAAAATGGCCAAAAAGAATGTTTGCTTAAACATTTTGGCCATTTTTTGGTGTGTTTTTGACCATTTTTAATTTCTTTTTTTGGGGCATTTTTTGGCTATTTAAAAAGATTTAGCGCTATTTTAGCAACACAGAGCACTTCTACTCACGGCCCCCTCGCACTTAATGGACCCCACCCCTCACTCACTGTACCCTGGCAATCAATAAACACACTGAAGCAAGCTCCCAGCAGCCTCCATTCCATTTCCGGCCCCAGAAAGGCGGACCGGAAATAGGAAGGCTCTCTTATTCACAGGCAAATCGCCCTGTCAACACGTGTCCTGTTCCATCTCTTTTTCTTAACACATTAAATACAGTTATGAACCAAACATGTTCAAACTAAGCACAGCAAAACAGAAAGAACAACAAAGCAAACAAAGGCACTAATACCAGATGGCATTATAGCAATAACAATTTTTTATCCCCAAAAATCGAATAGTGCACTCTAATATATATTAAACGATTGCTTTAAAAATTATTTCTCAAAGGTTTCTATTATTTTTCAAAGTTGGATTAACGTGTTAATAATTTTTAGAAAAGAAAATCGAATAGCACATTCTTTTATTTATTAAAAAGATTGCTTTAAAAATCATTAAAAATTTTTTTAAATTGGAATGATTGTATAACCATCTTGAACTTCAAGAAAAAGGAACACTGTAGACTTGGTTTATAAAAATATGATATATTTTTATTTGCATCAGATACATCGTGCCATTGTGGAGAATGAAAGTGGGAGAGAGATAATGAGAGCCGACAGACTTTTCTTAACAGGGAAATTGGTCTTGTGTTTTCCAAAACCTAGGTGCTCTGTCTCTGCCTTCTGAGGGTGCCTGTGCAGCTTTTATGGGTTCGAACGCCCACGCTGGTTTTCCAGGCCACCACCTGCAGCTTTGGGGTTTAGTCAACATGTTTATGACTTTTGGACACCAGCATTTTGGGTTTTGGTCAATATCCTGTTTATGACTTTCAACACCTTTGAGGGTCAAATCTGTGAACCCCGCCCACAGCTGCCTAAATATCTAACACATTATTTCTCATAGGTTTCGATTATTTCTCTAAGTTTATGCTAAATTGAACCCTTAATTTGCGTCCGGCAGCATTCACTTTTGCTTTTTGAAAATTGACCCACAAATAGGTTTTTAGTAGGGTGTTCAATTTGCAATGTAAGTTTATGCTAAATTGAACCCTTAATTTGTGTCCGGCAGCATTCACTTTTGTTTTTTGAATATTGATCCACAAATAGGCTTTTAGTAGGGGGTTCAATTTGCAATGTAAGTTTATGCTAAATTGGTCTCTTAGTTTGTGTCCGGCAACATTCGCACTTATTTTTTGAAAATTTAATCTTTTTAGTGATCATTGCCCAACAAAAGGCGAAAGAACTAACTTATTCATTGATCACCCCCAACACAGCCTGCTTCCAAAAGACATTAGTCACATGATGGTCTATTGAGTGACTAACCAGACCTGTTCTCACTTAATTTCATTCTAAGCATAGTTTTTGTTGTTAACACAACATTTCAGCCAATCCATTCTACAACCTTCTTCAGGTGTACAATCCATATTGCAAGAGATGGGGTGTCTCTTTCTTGGTAGAGCAAACCAAAAATTGTTAGCAAACTGAAAAGTAAAGGTGGCAAATATACGGATTGGGCCAATCCATCAGCAGAAACAGTGGCGTAGCTAGAGGGAGAGCGGTTATGAGCAAGGTGTAGTTTCAGTTGTAATATTATTAGTAAGGTGTAGTATTAGTTGTAATATTATTAGCAAGGTGTAGTATTAGTTGTAATATTATTAGCAAGGTGTAGTATTAGTTCTAATATATTTACAAGTATTAGTTTTACTATATTTACTAGTAGTATTAGTTGTAATATTATTCAAATTTATTAGAGGAAGCTTTATCAGTTATTAAATTTTGACTAGTCTTTTAAATCTTATTTCTGTTGCCTTTTATTGCAACTCTCACTTGCCTGTTCCTGTCCTACTTTTTACATTGGGTGGTTTCGGAGTTGCCGTGATGATGGGGGCGAGGGGGCTCACCTATTCCCTACATACTTTTTACATTGGATGGATTGGAGTTGCTGTGCAGGTGGGGTACAGCCGTGACTGCTTTTGTGTTTCCATCTCTCTGTTTCCACCCTCTCTACAGTGTGGTCTTCACTGTGACATGATAGATATAGAGGGTAGCAGTTACATACTTTTATTATAGAGATTTTATTTTTGTTACATTTTTTTTTACAAATCCCTTTGAAGTCTGGTTTAATAGTAGACAACTGTATCTTCATATCTGCCTCACCATTCAGTCTATTACGACAATTAGTTTTTAGAGTTGTTTATGAAGGAAATCCTGCTTCACATAAATATGTAGTTGGAAAGGGGAGAAGTATTTTAATAGTTCAATCTTTAACACATGAAGATTGATTTATTAAGATTACTAGTTCTCATATGTGAAAACAAAAAAATATGGCGCTGAGAGTTGGATGTAAGGAGTGAGTTTTAAAGTGTGATTCTGCTTCTGCTAATCCATGAGAGTCTTTGTGGCCGATTGGTAAAAGCAGCTAGGCATAAACTAGACTCACTCTGGCAATGAGGGTGTGAGTTTGATTCTCACCAAAGGCTCATTCTTTATTGTCCAACCGCGCTGTTATTTGCTGACGTAGAAACAACAGCCCGAATTGAAAGTTGTATATAAAAACAACTGCAGTTAAGATGAAGGTAAAAACTAATCAAATTTAATTAAAATAATGTGTTACAATTACTTCATCAAATAATAATAAAGATTGATTCTTAACTCTGGCAATGGGGGCTTGAGTTCGATTCTCACTGAAGGCTTATTCTTTATTATCCGACCACGCTGGATGATGGTAAAAACTATTTGATTAAAATAATGTACTTTAATAGTCTTTTCTGATGGCTGTGGATATCCTTTTATTTTCTGATAAATGATTTTTTAATTAGCTTTATGATTAATTTTAATCACTTCATCTTTTTCAAGATGCTTTTCTCTTCACAGACTTTGCATGGGTCTCACGGACTACTAGGGAGCCGCGGACCACACTCTGGACTAGTCAAAAATTAATAATAATGCCACTCAGTTAAAAGTGGAATTCCCAATACTAAAGTTGATATACTGGGCGATTCCACCTTTGAAATGACCAACAATACACTCACCTTTAAATTCTGGATGCGTCCATATTTCTGGAGAAGAAAGTATTGCGCAGTGATTGTGCAGTTATTTTTTTTTTGGCAAAGTTGGACGACTTAACCATCAAAAATGGATTGCATCATAAGTACTGATTTGATTGATCACCACTAAAGAAGATAACATTTTTGTGACTTTCATACTAAGTTGGCACGGCAATGACTGTTTGAGTTTTAGTAAAAAAACGATTATTTTATTTTTTATTAAATCAAATATTGTAAACCATTCTTATTAATTTTTGACTGTCATTTACCCCCATTTCAATTTTTAGTAGTTTTTTAAAAATATCACAATGTGTAAAATGGTTTAGCGAATAATAGCTTTTTTACTAAAACCAAGTTGAATTGTAATTAAAAAAAAAAACTAAAACTTAAGATGAACGTAAATAGTAGTTAAAAATTACTTTGTCTAAATAAAAATTAAATAATGAAATAATCGATCATTTTTTTAATACTAAAATCATAACAATAACACTGCTGTGCTGAAATTGTGATTAAACAAACTAAAAATTAGGATGAATGTAAATAGTAGTCAAAAATTAATAAAAATGGTTTACAATACTTGATTTAATAAAAATTTTTAAAAATAAAAAAATAAAATAATCGTTTTTACTAAAACTCAAAGTCATTGCCATACCAACTTAGTATGAAAGTAAAAAGAAATGTTAGCTCCTTTAGCAGTGATTGGTCAAATCAGTCCTTATGATGAGATGCATTTATGATAGTGAAGTCATCCTACTTTGGCTTTTTTTTTGTATCAAGACAATATTAGGTTAGTAAAGTCAACCCATAGAGTCCTATTGTGGTTTTTCATTTATGTTCTGATTGCTTTTTATTATTTAGTCTATCAGTGATGACGAATCTACCGAAAAAAAATGATTTAAAATGGATATTACACAATACGCACTGTATACTACCTATATAGCATTTCATACAGAACCATGGTAATGAATGCTATTAAAAACCACTGGCATTATCACTCACTAATATGCATTGTGTCTATTGATGCAGTATTCATATAGGCAAAAATTTTTTAGTTAATGTCCAACAATATGTACATAAATGGGATGTAACTCGTGTTTTTAAAATGAGTGAAAGCATACTGTAAGTACTTTGAATAACTTTACTTGTTAAATTTTTATTTGTGCACCGTTTTTACCATCAAGTGTGTGAGACGTTAAATGTTTGTATGGAAACACTGTATTTATTTTTTATTTGTCCTCCATTTTTAACATCTAAAAGTCGATGTTAAAAACGGAGGTAATGTCCAAGAATACCGCTCAACGTTAAAAATGGAGGACAGATAAAATAAATAAAAACTATTTCCATACAAACATTGAACATTTCACACACTCTCCCACTCGATGTATTTTTAATGAACTGTTAATAAAACGGTGCACAAATAAAAACATTTAACAAAGTTCTCCATGCTTTGAAGAACTGTAATTATTAAATTGTTTTTGTGCACCGTTTTATTAAAAATACTGCTGCAACAAAGTCAAAATGGCTCAAAATTTAACTATGTCCAAACCCCAAAAATGCTTTTTAAAAAGGCCAGATTTGTCAAATTTTGCCATACTTTATTCCTAATTTTTTAAAAATAAAATGATAGCTTGAGTTTAGTTGAGACTTTAAAACAGAATTAAAATACTTGAATACTTACAGTATGATTTCATTCATTTTAAAAACACGAGTTACCTCCCATTTTACGTACATATTGTTGGACATTATCAATTTTTATTTACATATATTTTTAAAAATTGGCAGTATTTCATGGTAAAGAATATTTTTCCATAGTTTGCTGTTAGCCAACAGGGAATGGTTAGCAATTTACCAATAGTAAAACTGTGTTGAAAATATTTTAATTTTTATAACTTATTTTCCCAACAGTTGATTTTAGAGAATTTTGTTTTTATTAAATGTTCTTTTTTTAAAAAGATTATTTTATTTTACAATAAAATAATTTATACAATAATTTTTTTTTCAATTTCTTCATTATACAATATTTTATCTATTTATTTTGAAATACACGTCTAGATGAGTAAAGACCAAGTTACCTCCCTTGGGTCATATCTCTTCGTTGCTTGCTGAATACTAACTGAGCATCTGAAACCTGGCTAGTTTAAGAATTAAATAATTATTTATTATCGTTTATAATTAATTATTTAACGTCAGTGAGCCATCTTCCTCCAGCTCATTACCAAAAATGGATACAGAAGGAATACAAGTTTAAACAATCCTGTCTGCTGCAGGGTCAGACTCCACCCGTACTTCTATTCCAACTTTTGTATAGTATATATAATAAATAAAAAAATTATTAAAATATTTTTTTTTCTCTATTTATTTATTAGAATGAAATAAGCCTGTGTATATCTGTATGATAAATTTTTGTTAATATCTAAGACTTGTCAATTTAGCTCAGTCAGTAAGACAGCCTTTGGCAAACAGTTGGTTGTGAGTTCAAATTATGGTAGGGGAATGTGAATTTTACATATCGGTTTATCCTCCTAATTTTGGTGAGGATTCTTGTTCTTGTTACAGTAGGAAAACTAAGTCAACTCCAGACTTTGTCCTGGAGTTTGACAAAAATACATTATTATTACTATTATTATTATTACAATTTATTACTTATTTACATATGTAGTCTACATGATTTGTATTCTGTTGATATCAGTATACGCTTGAATTCTGGGCTATTCACATAACTTTGTGATGTTAATGACCCGACTCTGTAGTACTGAAATTAGGCCCAGCCAATGCTACACCCAAAACTTGTGACACCCTCGGTCCCTCGGTTGCTGAGTTTGAGACACTCAACCTGTACTAGAAAACAATTTTTATCCCCCCCCCCCAGCAAGGCAGTTAGTTAGAGTGCTTGCCATAGAGCAGTGGTTAGCATGCTAGTCTCAACATGCCTTTGATAGTGTACTTGTTCTTCAGAGTGCTCCATTATTGTAGCCCTGTGCCACACTAAGCTGAACTTAGTAAACATCTATAATATCAAAGTGTGGGGAAATTCCAACTTAACATCTTAAATGCATTTCTTTCTCAACTATCAAGGGAGGTAATCAAATTTAAAATAAAAGTTTTAGTCTGAGGGCCACCCCAGGACCCTATGAGTAGGGTACCAAAATGTTCCTTAAGATGTCCTCTTTCAGAAAAAAGATGTTCCCAAGAAAAAAGTTGGGATGAACTACCCCATTTGCATAAAACAAAATCCAGAATTTCATATCTCGTCTCCCAGTTGACATATCTGAACACTTTAAAAGGCTAAATCATGGTTTTCAAACATGAGGAATTAAAAAATACACTTTATTTTACCATAAAAGTAATTTTTAATTAGATTATTCCAGGATTTTACAAGGAAATTTCAAGTATACTTTATAGGCCAAAGTCTACGGATTGTGGATTTAATTCATGATGGAGATATAGACGCTTCATTAGAAAAAGAATTTCATCAGCTTTCCAATAGTGTCTCTTGTCAATTTGTAACTATTGGACTTAAAATATTACAACTAAAAATGTGAAGGGGAGGTGCAGGGTAGGTCCTGTTGGCCCCGGACTATTTCTTTCAAAAACAAAAAAAATGAACACAATGTAGTATCTAGCTATTTTGAAGCTAGATTAATATTTTGGGATCCATCATCCACCAGCATTATAATGCGAACCGTGCTATAACAAAACGCGTTATAACAGGGGAGGCTTGTAATACGCATGAAGAATCTATTTTTCCGTAACTTACATCTGGCTGAGATAGTTGTCGCCTGTGGTGTTGTCTCTTGGGTGAAGATGTTGGGCTGTCTTGTCTGGAGGAGGATGTACTCCTTGTGCGAGGTAGGGTGTTGCTCTTGTGCACCAGTAACTGGTTTTTGGATGGCTTCAAAGGTTTCGAGGCAACTGTCGGATAAAATTCAAGAAACATTTTAAAATATTGGAAAAAGTAAAATAGAACAGGATATGGATGAATAGAAATGCAAGAAATCCAATCAAGACGGGTTTGACGATTCAGTAATATTCTTTAATAATAATCTTTAGTAATAATAATAATTCAGATACAGGCTGTCCCAAAAGTAATGCCCAATTTGTACCAAAACTAATTTGGAAGGTCGCTGATAAGATCACTTGACTAAAACCTCCAAATTTTTTTCTGTGGGAAGTCCTAAAGAACATGGTGTTGGGTACAAAATTAGCCATCTTACAAGAATTGAAAACTTGAATAGAAGGAAAATTTGCCACCATGGACGTTGAACTTTGTCAGAATGTGTACAGATCTGTAGCTTGCAGACTGAATAAATACATCAAGTCACATTGAACCGTACATTATTAATGTATCAATGCATCTCATGTGCATCAATCCATTATGAAGTGTGGGATGTGTCAGGTAGCGGACACAACAGGGACAAATCAGGAGTTACTTTTGGGACAGCCTGTATATAAGGACAATAAAAAAAACCAGTCAGTGTCCGTTTTGAAAGAGTCTTTTTTAAAAATCTCTTAACAGCTTTACATTATTCTTTTCTTTAATCAATTGGAAACAAATAGTTTTATTATAGAAACAAATGTTGCCAAATGCTATCAAAAAGTGTGTAAACAATGTCACAGGTTTTGAACAGTTTGTTCTTTTTCTTATATAAAATGGATTACCTTCCTTTAGTAACCTTCAGAACAAATCCAATAAACTTGCAATATATACATACAAAAGGGTTTGGTCTGGTTCATCTTACCGAAAATTATTTTGCTGAAATTGGTTTTACCGAACTGTTGATTGGTCTCTTCTTTTCAGAGTTTATTATTTTCAAAAAACACTGGTTAACTTTCTTTTTCTAAAATTACTGCGATGGGGGTATGTTAATGTTTACAATTTATGAAGACAAAAGCATCTAATGTAAATCGGGTATTTATTTACTATAAGATTTAGTACTTATAACATGGTGTATAAGATTTATGAAGAAAAACAAGGATTTTATTTATGATCATATGTGTCTGTATATGATTTATGAAACAAAGAAGGATTTATTGTTGTTGATTGGGTATTTACAATAAAAGGGATTTTATTTTCATTTTATTTCAGGTATTATTTGAATTAACGTAGGTAATTGTATAGTTTAGCCGCTGTAAGAGAATGGAAGGGAGATAACTCGAGTCGTTCCTAATGAGTTACGTCCCTTGAAAAAACGACAGAATGTAAACAGAAGAAGATACGGTGAAGTCTCGTTATGTCCGAGAATTGAAAAAAGACAAAGAAAGATTCCGGGGAGATCCCGTTTCCCCAGTGCTGAGAGAGAGGACAGCAGCAGTAGTAGTAGTAGTAGACCCGAAAGGCGGTGAAGAGGACAGAGGCACAAAAGTTTTGCTGCTGCTCCCAGCCTAGCCGACTGAGGCTGGTTGTTTAAATCCGACGAAGGGAGACACAATCTTCGGGGGGATATAGGTTCTTCTTCTTCTTTTTTCTTTTTTCTAAAGGCTGTAGACCAAAATCAACATTTTGAAACCCCAATATTTGATTTTCAACAAACAAGTACTATTTTTCTCTCCCCGGAATTTTCCTCAACGATCAAGGGACTATTTTTCTATCCCCGGAGTATTTCCTGTGTTATAGTTGATAAAACTACATATTGCCCACCAAATATCCCTGAGTTTGTCTTTTTTGTTACCCAGTGTTTATTCTGTACGAAACATTTATTTTGATATCGTTTTTAAATCTGTTTTTTCTCGATGCATGATTTGCTGTTTGACCTTAACCCCTTGATATTCCACGACAGGCGCATACGCTTGAAAGTATAGGGCACCATGACAGCCGCGTAGAATCGTTGTTCATGGGACAGCATACATTATTTTAACATATTTGGTGAACATTTATGAAAAGAAGCAACACTAACAATATAATTTATGTATTTACTTATGGTTTTCTTTTATGAATTCTGGTTGCTATTTTATAAACATTTTTAAATTCTTAAATGTAAATTTTTTTTTAAAAATTAGTTTTGATTTTTTGAACAAGGTTTTAAAATTAAAAAAAAAATATCAATTCTTTGTGCTTTCACGTAAATAAAATCCTTTTTTTGTTTCTTCATAAATCTTATACACGATATATGTCATAAATGTTACAGTAAATAAAACCAGATTTACAATAGATGCTTTTGTTTTCATAAATTGTAAACATTAACATACTCCCATTGCAGTAATTTTTGAAAAAAATAAACTACGGAAAAAAGTGACCAATCAACGTTCAGTAAAATCGACTTCGGCAAGATGATTTTCGGTAAGATGAATGCCACCCCATACAAAGTCCAGTAGTGCGATCTTCTTTTAATCCAACAAACATGTGATCAAAACATTTTATTCACTGTATTTCAATCAAAGTGATAGGTCCATAGTAAAAACAGTCACAAAAACAATTTTTTCTCCCAAAGAATTTTGAAATACTGGAATTTTACCATCTTATATAACAAATAGTACAAGTATAAATAATTTAAAGAATAATTTAGATAAATTTAGATCATCTGGGATAGAAAACGGCTAGGGGTTGAAGTGTAGATAAAAGCAAAATTAATAAGATGGAGGAAAACTAGTAATAAAATAATATTAGACTAAGTAACTGCTTTCTTAACATAGTACAATTGGAAGATCGTGTTGCACCAATCTTCCAAGTGAGGAGAGCCTGCCCGCCTTGAAAACCAGCATTCAAAATCCTTTTTTTTTTGTGTTAGTGGGAAATATACAGCTACCTCAGCCATTAGACAGGCCTCAGGTAGATTTAATTGTAAATGCAAGACAAAAATTAGTAAAAGAAGTATTAGAGACATTCAGATATGTATACTGAAAAAAAAAAAAGACGTTCAAGTCCAGATTTTGATTTCCGAAATTCAGAAATTGAAAAAGAAAAAGAAGAAATTAGCATTCTAAGGGAAACTATGAATCACCGCCACCCATATATGCTGCGTTGGGGGTGATCAATTAAAATGTTGGAAAAAGGGTGATCCATGAATAAGTTACTTCTCTCGCTTTTTGTTGGTTGGGATCACTAAAAAAGGTCTGAATTTTCAAAAAAACAAGCGGGCACAAACTGGTGACCAATTTAGGATAAACTTACATTGTATATTGAACCCCCTCTTAAAACCTATTTAGGGTGTTAATTTTCAAAAAACAAAATAAAGCATTTTCCCTACTCATTGAGGGGAGTGAGTATGCAAAATTACAAGTTTCTAATATAAACGGGTAGTGCGGGGCGAAGTCTTGATACATATAAATGTGTGAACATATGAATAACCGAAACCCAGCAATAAACCAGTGTTGTGGGTAGCAGTGATTTAAAAGGTTGAATAACATGAAAAGCAACAGTTAGTCAACACAAAAGCTCATACCAAAACTACCATGCAAGTTGAAAAAAGAGATTTTTGTGTTATGAGGTGAGTAAAAAAAAAGCAAGATGGTGAATAATGAGCCTGAATGAAAAATATGAATGAATTTTTGAAACTAGGAAATGAAGTGAAGAAAAAAATATAAAATTTATATATATTAACATATTTCCCCAACCCCACGAGTCATCTTATTACCCATTGATCCATTGATGATTCTGTTGAATGGAATAAATAAGGCTCAAGAATTTTTGAAGCTAATAAATGATGTGAAGAAAAAAATGTAAAGTTTATATATTTACGAGGGATGTCCGAAAAGTAAGGTACAAACATTTACTAATCAAACATGTTTATTACTATACAAATAAAACATTTTGCATATGTTACCAGCACTACTATGCTACTTTTCCACGTAGTCGCCATCAAGATTGATGTACTTGTCCGGTAG
This sequence comes from Architeuthis dux, assembly GCA_006491835.1. NCBI lineage: Eukaryota > Metazoa > Mollusca > Cephalopoda > Oegopsida > Architeuthidae > Architeuthis > Architeuthis dux. Next base: position 2,313,270 of record VCCN01007343.1, read on the forward strand.
GTGCACGAGCACATAAATACCCTCCTCGAAGAAGGTAGCGTCAAGCGACTGGAGCCACCCTTGCACCTCTGCAATTTCTTTTCAGAATTTGGAGGGGTCTGGTCTGGTTCATCTTACCGAAAATCATTTTGCCGAAATCGGTTTTACTGAACGTTGATTGGTCACTTTTTTCTGTAGTTTATTATTTTCCAAAAACACTGGTTAACTTTTTTTCTTCTTCTAAAATTACTGCAATAGGGGTACGTTAATGTTTATAATTTATGAAAACAAAAACATCTAATGTAAATCGGTATTTATTTACGATAATATTTAGTACTTATAACATATTGTGTATAAGATTTATGAAGAAAAAAAAGGATTTTATCTGTACATCTGTGGTCTGTACGTGATTTATGAAACAAAACGAACAGATAACGAGACCTGGGTGCATCACGTTTGTGTAAGGGTGTCATCCTGCTGCACAACAACGCCAACCAACACATGGCCAACCTGACAAAAGAGTGGCTCCAGCGATATGGTTGGGATGTTTTACGGCATCCACCGCATAGTCCTGACTTGGCTCCTTCAGATTATCATCTGTTTGGGGCCTCTCAAAAGACATTTATCCGAGAAGCGGTTCCACTCAGATGACGCTTGTTGTTGCAGAGGTGCAATAGTGGCTCCAGTCACTTGACACCATGTTCCTCAAGGAGGGTATTTATGCGCTCATGCAGCGATGGGACAAGTGCATCAATCTCGAGGGTGACTATGTGGAAATGTAGCATAGTAGTGGTTGGTAACATATGCACAATGTATTATTTGTATAGTAATAAACATGTTGGGTTAGTAAATGTTTGTACCTTACTTTTCAGACATCCTTCGTATTAACATAATCCCCCAACCCCACGAGTCATCATACTATCCTTTGATCCATTGATGATTCTACTGAAAGGAAAAAAGCTCTGCTACACAATGAGAATAAATAAGGTTAAAGAATTTTTGAAACTAACAAATGATGTGAAGAAATGTCAAATTTATATATTAACATACTCCCCCGACCACCACTCTTGTAATGAATCATCTTACTACCCATTGATTCATTGATGATTGTACTGAAAGGAAAACAGCTCCGCTGCACAATGAGAATAAATAAAGACCAAACATTCACATAGGTTGGGAGTGTAATCTAATCTAATAATGAACAGAGTAATTTTCTCTGGTTCTCTGTCAATAACACTTGACTCTTCCACTCAGGTAAAAATTTTGCTGATAAAAATACCTCCTACCCACTATTTGAAACTACAGACTCTTTAATTGAAGACAATTCACATTTCTTTTTTTTTCTTTTTTTATAAATGTTATCATTTCATAGAAATTCTGAATTGTTTTTATAGGTATTAACTAGTATCTACCTATAATGAATAGTGTGACATTTTTTGTTTGTTTCTCTATCCATAAAAATGGACTCTTCAACTTAAAAGTAACAATTTTTCTGATAAAAATCTCCTACCCACCATCAGAAACAATAGACTCTTCCACTTTAACAAGTTCCATCACTTTTTAATAAAACCCCAGATGATTGTTTAGTTTAGTTTAGTTTGACGGCACATCGACCCTCAAACCCCAGATGAAATTGATAAGACCTACAGTATCGCCCATAAATAAGTACACCCCTACCACTATTTTATAGAAATTTAATTTTCTTCTAAACCAAATATAGCTGGATTTTATTATTTATAGTGGAACATTACACAATCAAAATGGATATTATCAGGTATTATTTATATTGAAACTGTTGCCAAAAATATGAATTTGTTGACATCCATAGAGTAGAACACTATGAAAAAAATATTTTTGGCAACAGAGTTTCAATTCTGTAAAGTTTGATCATAAATAATACCTGAAAATATCTGTTTTGATTGTGTAATGTTCCACTAGAAATAATAAAATCCTGCTAGGTTTGGTTTAGAAAAACAATTAACTTTCTAGTAAAAAGTGGTAGGGGTGTACTTATTTATGGGCGATACTGTAATATATATAATGATTTGACAAAAAGGGATCAACAAAGTTTCAACCCTGTTTCACTATCAAAGTAAATTTTGAAATTTGAAAAATCTACTTTGATAATGAAACAGGGTTTAAACTTTGTATGAGCTTTTTTTGACAAATCGGGAGAGATCGGATCTCCCGGTATAAATGGTCTGATACCAATTCATGCGAAGTTACTATACTTATATAATGAACAGTGTGATTTTCTTGGTTTCCTGTCAGTAACACTTAACTCTCAATCATGGGTAAAAATTGATTGATAAAAGTACCTCCTCCCCATCATTTGAAACTATGGACTCTTCAACTGAACCAAATTTGCTATTATTTTTTCTTAGAAAATAGTTTCATAGAAATTCAAATATATCCGTGATTTTTTTTCACAGGTATTAAAGTAGTCTTTATATAAATACATAATATACTTATGATACATTGTTTTACAAAATTAATTTTAAATTATGCCTGGGCACTAAAAAAAATGCAACATTCAAACGTCAGGTCAGGTAATTTGTCAGTTTTCAAAACAATAAATTTTAAAGCTTTTAGGAGGGGAGTTATATTTACAATGTGTGCAGGCCTGCCTATGATTTGCAAGAAATTATTTTGTCCCCAGGCAACGCCGGAATCTCTGCTTATATATATATATATATATATATA
>VCCN01007343.1:2380039-2391499 GCA_006491835.1 Architeuthis dux
GTTATTAATACCACACCATAATAATAATAATGATTATTATTACTACGAGAATATATATACACACATTTTGAGTATCTGAGATGAGGAGTTATCATTAGTTATTCATTGATTTATTCTAACTGGTATCCCCATCTTGGTTGTTATAGTCACAACGTTTTGGCTGTTGTACCCTCTTGCCTTCTTATATATGTAGTACAATTATGAATAATAATGACAAGCTTTTGTCACGGTATAGTCTGGGATCTCTAACCTGATTGTTCAGGTTTTAGTGACAATGGCATTGACGAAGGTATGCACTCTCTGTGTGCTTCCTAGATATTTTCATGGGGGCAGCCGACACTCCAGTAAATACCTATTAATAGCTCTGTAGCAGGGCCTGCATACCTGAAATTGAAGAGGAAGCCGGCAGCACTATAAAAAGCTCTGTAGGAGGGATCGTAAAATCTAAGAGACTGCATTTCTTAAATTGTACCAAACCATGTACACTGAGAAATTTGATATTCTATTAGAAAATGTCAACCAAAACTGTCAACATAGGTTTCTTCAGTTTTCAAGTGAGTCTGGCTCACTGTCTATCTATCTATCTGTCACGTGTACAGGCCGCACCAATGGAACTAATTTAAATATTTACTCCTCATTATGTCTAGAAAAACAGTTTTTTAGGTTTTTTTAAATCTAGGTTTTAAGTGGGGGTTTCAATTTACAATGTAAGTTTATGCTAAATTGGTCCCTGAGTTTGTGTCCGTCAGCGTTCACGCTTGTTTTTTAGTTTTTGTTTTTAAATTCAGACTTTTTTTAGTTATCACTGCCCAACAAAAGGCGAGAGCAGTAATTTATTCATTGATCATCCCCAACATGGCATACTGCCAAAAGACATTGGTCATGTGACAGTTTCTATTGAGTGACTAATCAAACCTGTTTAATATTTTATTTTATTTTTCCAAAGTTAAACGGAAGTTAACCACTTTATAACTAACCGTTTTTTCAGCCCCAGTTAACCAAGAATAACCAGGTTTTTATAGGAAGTTAGCCACTTTATAGCTAACTGTTTTTTCAGCCCCAGTTAACCAAGAATAACCAGGTTTTTTTAGGAAGTTAACCACTTTATAGCTAACTGTTTTTTCAGCACCAGTTAACCAAGAATAACCAGGTTTTTATAGGAAGTTAACCACTTTATAGCTAACCATTTTTTCAGCCCCAGTTAACCAAGAATAACCAGATCTTTATAGGAAGTTAGCCACTTTATAGTTAACCGTTTTTTCAGCTGCAGTTAACCAAGAATGACCAGATTTTTAAAGGAACACTCAACTTTCAGACAATGGGGAGGGGGAGCTGTTTATTAAAAAATGCTAATTTTAAACACAAACAAACACTGAAACACGAAAAAGAAATATAAAAATGAAACTGTCATATTCTGACAACAAAAACCAGAACCTCCAATCATTTTCCACCATTTTTTTAACACTGACGTCATTTGAGTTTTTCTATTTTTTTTACTTCATTTAATAAATGAAATTTGCAGAAATGAAATTAGTTCCTGCAATTCCTCTTCCAGATTGTTTTTAGAACCCAAGAACCTCATCTGCATCTTAATTATTCTGGCTTCATTAAACACTAGTTGATTTGTTGAAAATTTAATTGCAAATTCTACTTCCCAATTTCAATTTCTGAAAATGCGACATTTTGCATAAAAGTCGCAAGTTATTAAAAAGCATTCATAAAATAAAAAAAGGAAACTAGCATTCCAAGGGAAATTATGAATCACCACCACCTATATGCTGTGTTGGGGGTGATCAATTAAAAAGGTTGGGCTGTGATCACTAAGGAAATGTCTGAATTTTCAAAATACAAGCGGGCACAAACTAGTGACCAATTTAGCATAAGCTCACATTGAAAATTGAACCCCCCTCTAAAAACCTATTTATGGGGGGAATTTTCAAAAAACACAAAAAAGCATTTTTCCCTACTGAGGAGTGTGTGTGTACAAAATTTCAAGTTTCTACTATGAACAGTTAGGGCTGGGCAAATTCCAGCTACAATTGACCCCCAACCCCCCACACACACACACCACACACTACTTGGTAGGTATAATTTTTTTTGAATGTATAAGATGTAACTGTATTCTTTTTTATTTTATTATATTCTGATTGTCAAAGTAATATGTTTTTTAATACCTTGTATAATTGCATATTGATTTCAATAAATCTCTGATTACTATATACATACAATTAGAACATTTTATTTTAGTGTGAAAAAAAAAGTATACAATTTGTATATACAAGCACACATTATAACAATCATATTTACACAATATCCAGGGCCTTCAACCTTTGCAGTGGTGTAATAAACATCATAATTCTTCTTAAAATCATTTACATCTTTTGATAGCACTACATATTCTGGTAATCTATTCCAAAGTCCTACCACTCTATTGCTAAAAAAGAATTTTCTGATATTCAATCTAGTATTTGCTTCTAGCGTATATATGGCCTCTCAGTCCCTTGTACCCTCTTCTAGTAAAAAATACAACAGGGTTTACTACTTCTAAACCATGCATAATGTAACGAAATAGACCCAGATCATGTTACCAGTAGCCATTTGGGATAGGAACTTGGTCAGATTTTAAATCTGTGTGAAACGGCATACATGATAAACTAGAGGATCGGGTTACTAAAAAAACCCATTGAGATTTGAAAAGGGGGAGGAGTTATGACCATTAGATATATAAAGGCTAGATTGAAACAGAAGAGAGGGAGTTGGGGTCGCGACCCGAAACGGGTTCGCCCGTCATGGTGGCGGTGACAGCCAGTTAGAAGCAGTGACCAGTGGGAAATTTGAATCAGTAGTAGTAGCAGCTCTGAAAAGTGACCAACTCTTTTAAACATATTTTGTTTACGACATGCAACAGAATTTCCGTACCTCAACGAAATCCGCAGACCAGCCCAGAAATAAAACTTCTAATTTTAAGATCCGTGGATTTTGTCGTCTTTTCTCTCCACACACGTGGGAGAGTTTTTTGTCCGGAATGATTTTCCCTCCACAGAGAAATTTGGCTCCCATCAGCAGACCCGGACAGAGAGACATCGTCGTCGTCATCATCATCGCAGTCTGCAGCCCGCGGAGGAAATGATCATCTCTGTCTCTTTCTATCTCACCCTGACTTTCTCTGAAACTACTATCTCTCTCTCTCTCTCCCTCAACATCTCTTTCCCTTGTGGCGACCGGAAAAGAAGAGAAGTTCAATCGCCCGTTATGCTACAATAATCTTAAACATTTCTATTAAGTCTCTCCGATCTCTCCTATTTTCTAAAGATGTTAATCCTAACACTCATAAATATATTTTCTATAGTTTTGAGAAGGGTCATTAATATTGAAATGGTTCTTCAGATGGTTGAACTCCTTGTTATTTGTGTTATAAACACAACGTTTCAGCCGATCCATTCTTCGGCCTTCTTCAGGTGTAAAATCTGAGTGTGATGGGTTAAACAGAAATTATGCTTAGGGCCATGCGCTATAAGGGCTACCCCCCTCTAAGCATAATTTCTGTTTAACCCATCACACTCAGATTTTACACCTGAAGAAGGCCGAATAATGGATCGGCCGAAACGTCGTGTTTATAACACAAATAACAAGGAGGAGTTCAACTGTCCGAAGAACCATTTCAATACTCATAAATATGTCTGCCTTTTTGAGGTCTACAGAAAAAGCAGCCGAGAGCAGATAAGACATTAATAGACAACATCGGATCACCTTGCCAGAAAATTGGTAAACCTGTTGATAGATCTGCCCGAACCAGAACTTGACGGTGCATTCCGAGTAGACACACTTGGATACATTTGTAAAGACACACCCGTCCCTAGGGTCTGAAACAGAGGAACTCCTTCGGAAATGTGTGTCCCTGTAGACGAATTTCCAGGTTCTTCACCAAAATGACTAATCGAAATGAAAGACTCCGATGACCGATTTCTGACCCTGGGGAAATTGTTGATTGAACCGACAGATGAGGTCAGGGGTAATGATCATTTGGGGGCACAATATATTTGAATGAGTAGGACGGGCAGAGAGACCGGGGGGGGAGAGAGAGAGAGAGACACACACACAGGCAGATAGGGGCCAGAGAAAGAGAGAGATTGAAACGGGAGAGGGAGCGAGAAGGTGTAGACAGGAGCCAGAGTTAGAAGGGAGGAAACAGAGATATCAGAGTAAGAAATAAAAAATAAAATAAAATTAAAAAAGTCGCAAAAAATCAAAAGTGGGCGGGAAGAGGGTGGAGGGAGAGAAAAGCACACAGAGAGGAGCCAAACGGAGACGGGGGAGAGTGAGAGAGAAAGCAGGACCAGAGAGAGAGAAAGCAGGGCCAAAGATAATGCCAAAAAATGTGGGCAGGTGAGAGTGAGAGACAGAGAGTGAGAGTGAGAGTGAGAGACAGAGACACAGAGAGAGTGAGAGACACAGAGAGAGTGAGAGACACAGAGAGAGAGTGAGAGACACAGAGAGAGGGAGAAAGCAGGGCCAGAGAGAGAGCAGGATAAAAGATAATGCCAAAAAATGGGCAGGTGAGAGTGGGAGAGAGAATATGGTTAAGATAGAAGAGGATTGGGAAGAAGGAACCAAAGTGAAATTGATTATGGGGATGAGGGGAGGGCAACTCAGTTGGGCAGGGACACAAAGAGTGGGGGTCCCCAGGGAGGAAGTGATTCAGAATAAATATTGTATCTGTCTGTGTGGGCAGTGGAGAAGAAGACGATTTATTAACACAGACTCGGCGCGTGCGTGTGCGTGCGTGTGGGGGGGGGAGAGACCAGATAGAGAGAGAGGGGTAGACAGAAGCCAGAGAAAGCGAAAGGGGACAGAGAGAGACTGAGAGCAGACTAAAATAACCCCTGAAACTATAGAGAGCCCAATTCAATTAAAGTCTAAAATAGGTAAATATTGGCAGATGAAAAACTGTTCTTAATTAAACCCTTCAGAACCATATGATTAGGTTCAAATAGGGCGGTTCTTTTCGTCCCTGTCCCTCCCTGCCACTTCTTGATACTACTAGTTTTCAAACATAAACAAACTCCTAGCCGTTCCCTGGCATTTCTTGATACTACTAGTTTTCAAAACATAAACAAACTGCCAGCTATTCACTGCCACTTCTTGATACTACTAATTTTCAAACATAAACAAACTCATGGCCATTCCCTGGCATTTCTTGATACTACTAGTTTTCAAACAAACTCCCGGCTATTCCTTGCCACCACTTGATACTACTAGCTTTAAAACATAAACAAACTCCCGGCCAATCCCTGCCATTTCTTGATACTACTAGTTTTCAAACATAAACAAACTCCCGGACAATCCCTGCCACTTCTTGATACTACTAGTTCTCAAACATAAACACTCCCTGACATTCCCTGTCACACGTTTCATTACCCTTTAAGAAGTAGTAGTATTAAGTGGCAGGGATAGTTTTTGTATCAAAATATTCCATTAACGTGTGGCAGGGATAATAAGTACAATTCAAATACAAATCTCATCGTTGTTAAACGCGTGCGCATACGCATACACACACACACACACACACATTCCCTAAGCTTAGCTTAGTATGAGACAGGGCCAAAAGTAGGTAAGAAGATTATGTTGCACTAATCTTTTAAATGGGGAGGGCCTGCTTGCCTTGGGGAAAAAAAAAAACAAAAAAAACAGCATTCAAAATCCTGGCTTTCAACCGGGCTTGAACACTGACCACTGGCGCTGGCGGAAATACACAACTATCCTAGCCACCAAGCACACCATTAGTTTATGGATCTGTCACAAGAGTTCTCCAATTCATTATTATTAATTTTTGTGATACTATTTACCTTCATCTCAATTTTTGTTGCTTTTTATCGCAACTAAACTGGTTTCCCCTTGGCAAATAAAGGAGGTATGTGCCCTCTGAGCAGGGTTGCCGGTTTAGTTTTCTCAAAATTGAACATGAGTTTTCCAAATATCGGACAAAACCCTGCTCCAAATCTGTCAAATTCGGACAGAAAAGACTGATGGCTTAAAATAGCTAATAGTGGCTAAAAGTTGCTGGATTGATATCACAATAATGAAAATAAATAGCTAAAAGGTGGCTATAACTGATAAACCGATTAAAAACAACAAAGAATATCTAAATTTAGATATAAAATATCAAAATTGGCAAAGTTGAGTGGGGCCTTAAATAGGACAATATTGGACGTCCGATTCGTAAAATTTTTAATCAGATATACAGGGCGGATAATGGACACGATGTCTGAACTCGGACACATCTAGCAACCCTGCCTCTGAGTGCTTTCTTGTTAAAGAATGTGATTACCTAAAATTCCATAGAAACATCTTAACACCATTACTTCCCCGGAAATTATTTTTCCCTAATCACTTGGGAGCGGCCGACGAGATATCTCGCAAGAAATTAGTTTGTCTCTCGGCTTCTTCCTCTGCCAATGAATCAGACAGTGATTCAAAAAACTATTTGGAGATGGTGATAAAAGCAGTGAAAGCAATGATTATCCTGGAGTGACTGACAAGATATTTTGGTGATATGACATCATTTAAAAATATCCCCCATCCCAAGTAGTTAATTTATACTTTGAAGTCCATATTGGTACAATGGGTTGGGCAAGGCTCTCATAACCCCATGCCTATTGCAATCAGTCTAGTCAAGTGCAGCCTTTCAAAAGAAATGCAATTTTTGTTCTTGGGTAGTGAGTGTTATTTTCTAACTAGTTAATACCATGAAAAAATTCCTGGATATATTTGAATTTCTATTCAACTATTTTCTTATAAAAAATAATAGCAAATTTGTTTCAGTTGAAGTGTCCATAGTTTCAAAAAGTGGGAAGGAGGTAATTTTATCGGCAAAAGTTTTACCCCGAGTGGTAGAGTCAAGTGCTACGGACAACAAACCAAGAAAACCCGTGAAAAAATCCACGGATATATTTGAATTTCTATGAAACTATTTTCTAAGGAAAAAATAATAGCAAATTTGTTCCAGTTGAAGAGTCCATAGTTTCAAAAAGTGGGAAAGAGGTAATTTTATCAGAAAAGTTTTTATCTTTGAGTGAGTCAAGTGTTACGGACAGAAAACCAAAATAAAATCACACTGTTCATTATATAGTAACTTCGCATGAATTGGTATCAGACCATCTGATGAAGATCGAACCCACTAACAATGGCCAGCAAGATTAGCTTGCTGATCATTGCTATATACAGCAACTGTCCTGATCTGTTTTTGTTTTACTCTTGGATTGAGAAAAAAAAATACTGAATTCGTTTACCGAGACTAGAGTGTAGTTTTAAACAGTGGGCAAGAAGTATTTTTTCAGCAAAACTTTAAACCCCCTCCCCCCCACCCAGTGGAATAGTCCAGTGTTATGACTGGCAGACCAAGAAAATCACACCGTTCATTATTAGGTTAGATTGCTTATGTGAAAAAACTATAGAAAATGGCTACTATTCATTTCAAACTTTACTTTTGTGAATAGGACAGTGATATTCATATGTAATTGTTTTTCTTTCTTTATGTGATTAAAAATGTGCAAATTTGCCCAAAAGCAAAATTTGAAGGGAATAATTGACATTTTCTATTCTTTTTAGACATAATCAATCAGAAAATAATACTTTATTATCCAGGAACAAAAAAAATGAGAAAAGTTGCACAGTGTTATGGTTTGAAATTTAAATTAACCTTTTTGTGCCCCCAGAAATTGCTTTAGAGATTAATTTCCTACATCCTATTTTACCTATTACTTTTATTAAGATGTTGTAGTCATTCCTTCCCTAATTTATTCTTTATTAAATGAAATCCATAAAATGATTTTGGAAGGTCTGTAAAATAAGATATCCTTATAATTCTTTCTGACTTGATTGATTATACTGTGCAACTTTTCAATTTTTTTTTATTTGTTTCTGAATAATAAATATCATTTTCTTATTGATTATATCTAAAAAGTATAGAAAATTTCAATTATTTCCTTCAAACTTTGCTTTTGCGACCAGGACAGTGATAATTTGCAATCTACTTATGTTCAATTGGACAACAGGGAAATTTGCACATTTTAAATCACAAAGTAAGAAAAACTACATATGAATATCACTGTCATGGCCACAAAAGCAAAGTTTGAAAGGAATAGTAGCCATTTTCTATACATTTGTTTGTTCCTGTGTAATGTGTTATTTTCTGTTTTGATTATGTGTAAAAAGCATAGAAAATATCAATTATTCCCTTCAAACTTTGCTTTTACAAGGACAGTGATAATTTGAAATCTACTTATTTTCAATTGGACAACAGGGAAATCTGCACATTTTAAATCACAAAGTAAGAAAAACAATTACATATGAATATCAATGTCCTGGCCACAAAAGCAAAGTTTGAAGGGAATAATTGAAATTTTCTAAACTTTTTGCACATAAGCAATCATAAAATAACACTCAATATCCAGGAACTATTTTTTTTTCACTTCTTTTTGTACCTGGATAATGAGTATTATTTTCTGAGTATGTATAAAAAGTATAGAAAATGTCAATTATTCCCTTCAAACTTTGCTTTTGTGACCAGGACAGATAATTTTAAATCTACTTTTTTTCAATTGGACAACGGGCAAATTTGCTCATTTTTAATCACATAAAATAAGAAAAACAATTACATATGAATATCACTGTCCTGGTCACAAAAGCAAAGTTTGAAGGAATAATAGCCATTTTCTATACTCTTTACCCATAAGCAATTAGAAAATAACTCACTACCCAGGAACAAAAATAGTATAATCAAACCATAAATCACTGTTTGAAATTTAAATAGAACCTTTAAAAAAAATAATTAATAAATAAAAAAAATGAATCAAAGTACTTTATGTGCCACCAGGGCAGTGCTAAGGCACCCAAATCTGTTCACACTGCATCCGAGTGTTTTTGAGATAGTCCTATTCAGCTGTATTTTAACCCTTAAATTTCTGTTTTCGGCCATTTTATGTTGTACAGCAATGGCCAGTTCTAAAGTTGTTTTTATCAATTTTCTTTATTCTCGAGTCTTAGAATATAGTTATTCTATTTGATAAATAGGCTTTAAATGAGTAATTATTTATTTTTTATATATATATATATATACCACCTAATATAAACTCCTCCACCCCACCTGCTCGAAACCATACACTAAACTCTCAGCTAAAATTTAGGTCACATGCCCCTCTTTTCCGCAACAAGAACAGCTCACTACTTTCGACTATCCCAACATGGATGGTAGCACTTTTCTGCAGTGTTCACACATCTGATGAAGTTGCCCGCAGTGACGAAATGCATAAAGGCTTATCATCACAATAATAAATATGTTTGAGACATAACACGCTTTTACACATTGTCTAATTACATCTACCATATATATACTATAACATTTTAGTCATTTTAAAAGACAGTTTAAACCATATTTAGCAACACTGATTTCTTTCCTTATTCGGACTGCATGCCCACTTTGCCGACAAATTAGAGGTCTGTACCACCCTATAAAAATCATTAAAAACATCTGAACACCATTACTTCAAAATTGGTCAACCCTGCTCCAAATCTGTCAAATACGGACAGAAAAGATTGATGGCTTAAAATAGCTAAAAGTTGCTGGATTGGTATCACAATAATGAAAATAAATAGCTAAAAGTAGCTAGAACTGATATCCGATTAAAAACAACAAAGAATATCTAAATTTAGATATAAAATATCAAAGTTGGCAAAACTGGGGCCTTAAATAGGACAATTTACAACGTCCGATTCTTAAAATTTTTAAACAGACATACAGGTGAAAAATGGACATGATGTCCGAATTCAGACACATCTGGCAACCCAGCCTCTGAGTGCTTTCTTGTTAAAGAATGTGATTACCTAAAATTCCATAGAAACATCTTAACACCATTACTTCTCCCGGAAATTATTTTCTCTAATCACATGGGAGCGGCTGACGAGATATCTCGCAAGAAATTACTTTGTCTCTCGGCTTCTAACTCTGCCAATGAATCAGACAGTGATTCAAAAAACTATTCGTAGATGATGATGAAGGCAGTGAAAAGCAATAATTATCCTGGAGTGACTGACAAGACATTTTGGTGATATGACATCACTTAAAAATATCCCCATCCCAAGTTAATTCATACTTTGAAGAACAGCTTGGTACAATGGGTTGGGCAAGGCTCTCAAAACCCCATGCCTATTGCAATCAGTCTAGTCATGTAAAGCCTTTCCAAAGGATCTAAATAGCAACACTCATCCACAAATAATCTGGTCAGAGGCAATTGTGAGGAAATCTCATTTTAAAAACCTTCCGAAATCATTTTGAGTATAGATATACCTTAATTAGTGCGATTAATTTGTTCCAAAATTTTCTGTACTGTTCAAAACTGAACTGTTCAAGTTCTTATTATAATTTAATGTGTTTTTGTTTTCAGCTTATACTTAGTTACATTAATTTGTACAAACCGTACTACATCAAAATCAGCACTAATCAAAACCGCACTATTCAAGGTCTTATTATAATTTAATGTGTTTTTGTTTTCAGTTTATACTTAGTTACATTAATTTGTACAGCAATACCTTAACCGTATTACATCAAACCCCACACTAATCAAAACTGCACTATTCAAGGTCTTATTATAATTTACCTCTGTCAATGAAGTTAAAAAGAGGTATATGTTTTTGGTCGCGTCTGTTTGTTTGTATGTTTGTTTCGTTACATTGATTTCTCTTTCAGCTTCTTCATATATGAATCAAAGAATATATGCAACAGTCAAAATTTAAACAGTTAACTACCCCATCTCTGATCGATCCACTAAGTGATTCCAATGATGTTTTCAGCTTATACTTAGTTACATTAATTTGTACAGCAATACCTTAACCATACTACATCAAAACCTGCACCAATCGAAACTGTACAATTCCTGTATTTCATTTAATAAAGAAGAAATTGGGGGAGATATGACTGAAACATCATTTTTTTCTTTTAAGGTTTCCATACTTTAAAACAATGGATGTTAGTTTTTGGTGGGGACTAATGAAAAAGTCCCGAAAAAAATGGATAGAAAACAGGGTAAATTTAACGAAGAAGAAAATAGGGGGGAAAGGGACTGATACATATTAATAATTGTACAACAAAACGAGGCCGTATGAAATTAATCTCCTAAAGCAATTTGTGGGGGCACAAAAGGATAAATAGGTAATTATTTTCATTAATATAGAAATAATAATAGGCTTTGTATACAGAGATAAAGACAAGTTCAGGGAGTTTGAATGGCTGGAGTGAGTCGAATATAGTATGGACTTTTGCCATATTGTGTACACACACACACGCATATAAATACACATATATACATATGCATATAAACTTATATATATGCACATACAATCATGTATATGCATATAAACATATACAACAATGTTTTGATTAGTGCGGGTTTTGATGTAGTACGG
>VCCN01007343.1:2435968-2446354 GCA_006491835.1 Architeuthis dux
GAGAGAGATAGCTAGAGATGAGCGTAGAGAGAGATAGCTAGCGAGAAGAGTAGAGGACTAGAGATAGAACTGGGTAGATAGAGAGATAGAACTGGGTAGATAGAGAGACAGAGAGAGGTAGGTAGACGGGTGAAAGAGAGAGGTAGGTAGAAAGAGAAAGACAAGTAGTGAGAGCGGTAGGTACAGAGAGAGTGGATGAATAAAGATTGAGGCGGTTGGAGAGAGAGAGAGGGAGGAGATTCAAATCAGAGTTGCCATTTTGGACATTTTTTTAAAAAGCATTTGGCCATGAAATTTTTGCTTTAGCCATATTTAAATATTTGGCCATTTTTGGCATTTTTTTTATTTCCTCTAAAGTTTTATTTTTAAAAAATAGAAAAAAAACCCAACATATTCGCAAGTAATTTTTGTGCCTTCCATCCATTTAAGACCTTCGTTTCATCCTGAAATTTGTCAGTTTGAAAAAAGTTAATTTCCTAAGGTTTTACGGGGCCTTCTCTTCACAATGTAATTGTAATGCTAAAAAACAATGGACCCTTATTTTCTGCCATTCGTATGGAACAAAAAAGTTAAATTTGTTGCAGAAATATTTTTAATAAATTCTTATTTTTGGTGTGTACTGCTGTATCGCAATGTTTTATATAAACATTAAACAATTTTGCATTTGGCCATTTTTGGCCAGAAACGCCTCCAATATCTAGCAACCCTGATTCAAATGTCAAATGTGAAAATTAATAATCATCTAATGGATGTACTCAGAAGCAGAGTTGCCATTTTGACCATTATTGACAAATCTAGCCGTTTTTTTAAGCATCTGGCCATGAACTGTGGCAATATTTAAATTTTTGGCTATTCTGACTTTGTTGCAGTAGTATTTTTAATAAATTCTTTTTTGGTGCGTGCTGCAGTATTTTAATATTTTATAAACCAATTTGGCATTTGGCCATTTTTTGCGTGTTTTTTGGCCAGAAACGTATGCAACTGCCCAGGTATTTTTCCTGAAAAATAACATTTTCAGTTGGTGCTATTTTTACAGCTTAAATTCGGATTAAATGTTTTTTAGAAAGCAATAAAATAATTTTAGCACGAAATAAACAATGAGAAAGTAATCCCCTAAACAACAATCAAATGGAAACAGTAGTCTTCTCAACAGAACGGATGACGGTAAACGACATAAGACCTGGAATAAAAATGTTTTTAACCTTTATAAATATTTTAGATATAAACAACCTTTTTGTATGTTAAAGTAGACCTAATTACAAGATATTTTCAGTTGCAAGTTTTCTGAAATCTTTTTTTTTATGGGGGGGGGGGGGAACGCCCTCTGATGAAGTGATCATATATGGTGCCTCACCCAAAAAGTGACCAAAAACGGAAAATATAAAAATTTTTTAAATTAAAGTAGAAAGTTAAATAAAACATAGAATTAAAGAACAACATTCAATATAATGAATAGATACAAAAAGTTGATATTGACAAAAAGAATAACATATCCGGGTTGATTTTAAAATGTGTGGGCCAAAAACATGCTAATTTAATGGGGGTGTGGTATGCCTCAAAACAGTTTCTGTCTTTGTTCATGCACAAGTGTACTTTGCAAAGCTTGCAGACCACATTGGTGCGGATTATGTTGTCTTTGTGGCTACAATATTTGCATGTGGCTGACCAGTCCTCAGGTGATCATATATAGTCACTTGACACATAAAGGGTTAAAGCAGTCATTATTCAAAAACAGACCCAAAAAACAACATTCTATATCTGCCTAAGTGTAACAGGTATCGTAAACAGTAACGGGCTCTCTAAGCTTTTTCTTATACATTTAGGAGGACTCATCTTGCTAAGGGCAGACCTCCCGCATTTTGCGTAGTACTCCCGCAATATTCTTTGTCACCCATACTCCCCCACGGTTTTTGTTGAAACCTGTTTTCACCCGCATTTTCGTTTGAGAAAAAAAAATCCCCCTCTATTTCAATGTTGTGAACTACTTGAAATGTTCCCAATGTTTAAAACATTTCCGGCAACCTTGCTATATAATACTTAGATGAGTAGAAAATAGGAGAGATCGGGAAGACTTAAAGAAATGTTTAAGATTATGCGTGGTTTAGAAGTAGGAAACCCTGATGCATTTTTTTTTACTAGAAGGGGGTACAAGGGACTGAGAGGACACACATATACGGTAGAAGCAAATAGAAGTAGATTGAATATCAGAAAATTCTTTTTAGCAATAGAGTGGTAGGACTTTGGTATAGATTACCGGAATATGTAGTGCTATCAATAGATGCAAATGATTTTAAGAAGAATTACGATGTTTATTACACCACCGCAAAGGTTTAAGGCCCTGGATATTGTGTAAATATGATTGTTATGGTGTGTGCATGAATTGTATACTTTTTTCACGACTAAAATAAAATGTTCTAATGATGTTCTTATACATTCTATAAATTTCTTCAATAGTCACTATTGCTGAGGCTGTGATTTTAGTCAAAATTTTCGGCTATTTTCCAAAAATTGTATAAGAAAAAGCCCCCACCCCAAGCACTTTAAGTACACAATCGTCAGGTAGGGTCGGCCCATATTTATTTATATTCAAATGTTTCCCGCATTTGACTTTATTGACATCGGCAGTTTTGTAAACGGATGCACAAAATAAAACCAGATAGCACAGATGCTCACAGACACCGTTCAAAGCCATGGCGTCTCATTTCGTAAAAGCGAACTTTCGTAAAGTGGGGAGATACCTGTATGTTACTACTACTACTACTACTAGCGACGTGAGTGCAGCAACTACAGCCATACCTCGTTTAGCACTGATTGATTCCCTAACGCTCTCTCTCTCTCTCTCTCTTTACAAATATTTTTCGTAATATATTTTGAAATGTTTAATTCCCAAAATAAATAATGATAAAAGACAGCGTCATAGACCGAAATAACTGTACACTGGTTAGTATACCATGTGTAAGACATACAGTAACAGTACACATACGCCAATTCAATTCATTCATACAATGTGATATTTCACCAGCTTCGGGAAGTAGCAACCAGATGATGACACATAGCACAATACAAATCCATTCAATCTTGTTGAGGCTCAACAAGGACACCAACTCTTAAAATGATTGCTGACACAATCTATATTTATGTTAATGACCCCGTATAGCGCTGTTTCGTTTCAACTGGATTTGTTTAATGTTTATTGTTATAGGAACATATCTCTAGAGTGCTAACTGAGGTAACTCTGTACAAAAGATATTTGATGTCATTGTCAAGAAAGAACAGGGTCGGACAGAGCTGGTAATAGGCCCAGGCCAGATGGGAAACCTAGGCCCCATTTCATCTGCTAATTATGTATAATTTTTGTAATCAGTGCTAAATACATGATTCATACACTGCGGATTTTGATGTAGTACGGTTATGGTATTGCTGTACAGTACAACTAAGTTTAAGCTAAAAACAAAACACATTAAATTATAATAAGACCTTGAACAGTGTGGTTTTGATGTAGTACGGTTATGTTATTGATGTACAAATTAATGTAACTAAGTATAAGCTGGGAAAAACACATTAAATTATAACAAGACCTTGAATAGTGCGGTTTTGATTTAGTACTGTTATGGTATTGTTGTACAAATTAATGTAACTAAGTATAAGCTGAAAACAAAAACACATTAAATTATAACAAGACCTTGAACAGTGTGGTTTTGATCAGTGTGGGTTTTAATGTAGTAGTACGGTTATGGTATGGCTGTATAAATTAATGTAACCAAGTATTAGCTGGGGAAAAATAAATTAAATTATGAGACCTGAACCGTACGGAAAATTTTGGAACGATTTAACCGCACAATTCAAGGTATACCTGTTAGAATAAAACAACTAGAACGATTTATTAAAAAAAAGTACGCCCTCTCAAAATCGTAGACCCGTGCTAACTGCCCCCCCCCCCCTCTGCCCGGGCCTGGTCACTTGTCAGGAATCAATTTCAAATAGAATCTAAGAATCACATCACATGCCATTTTTCTACAACAGAGAAAGTATTCTAAAAATAAATTCCCAGCACTTTTTATAAATTCACAGATAAGCATCGGATATCTAAGCCCCTAAATTAAAACATAGAACATGCTATTTCCCCTGTCAGACCTGTAAAACAATTAAATAATCGACGGGGTCCACTCTAAATTTTTCGGGAAAAAAATCCCTTAAATAAAAATGTGTCCGTGTTGTCATAAATATATGCATACATTATACGATTGTTCAAGCGAGCAGCCAGTGATTACCCGCCATCTAACTAACACCCGTTTTAATTCGATCTCTTTTCAAAAACCTAACATATCTGAGTGTCGATTGCTACATATTTAACCAAGCAAGACTAAAAACAATATTTTACAAGTAAATTCGAAGAAAGACAATACGTTTCAGATCCAAAATCTTATTTCGAAAACCGAAGAAAAAATTCTTAACGGCTATTGTGTTCAATATCGTAACCAGTAATCATTTTCCGTAACGCTAACTTGACAAAGAAAAAAAACAAAGGAGTATTTTACTAAGTGTTTATAAATATTTACAGTTTGTTTAATAACTCATTTAGGATCTTTTTATTGTTATAGTTCATTATTAGGCTGTTGTTTTATCTTATAAATGCACTAAAATAAGCATTTTCGATCCCCGCATTCGCAGTAGTAACCATCAAATCAATCATAGCAGCTGTGTAAGTATGTCGTTCATGAAAAAACCACCTGTCACGCTTCAACCTCATTAAAAACATACAAAAAAGCTTTCATTTCTATCATTAATTGGGATTAATGTTAATTAATATGCTATACAGTATTTTGTTAAATCTTAGTTTTAGATTACGTGTGGTAAAATACATTTTTGTGATCAGAAAGTGGTGTGTGTACTACAACTTACAGCTACTGCCAATCATAAATAATAAAGTGATATGAAGACGTTTCTTTACGATAAGGTTTCATGTCAATAAACATAGAAAATGAACTGACAGAATTAAAATTATGTTAATTGATGAAATCATTATATATATATTGTATTACAATAACTGAATACATAAAAGAAAAGGTGTCAGTCAATAGAAAAAAAAAATAAGTCATGAAATCGACTACTAAAAATCAAGGGTAAAAACGCACAAAAATAATATTAAAATTTAATTTTTTTTAAACTAAGGGCAGTTGTTACCTTTCCCGTTTTAAAATGGCCACCGTTCCAGTTGCAAATAGGGGCTGATGACGAATTTCAAAACCCTAAAAATACTAACCTTAACACTAACCCTATGGTGGCCATTTTAAAACCGGGAAGGTAACAATTGCCAATATACGAGTTTGGAAGCAAATTATAGATCTTAACGGCGTTTTTCAAAACCGTAGTTTAATTAAATAGGTTTGTGGTCAGTATGGTGTGTAGTACTACTACTATGTTAGTAAAACAGTGATAGTAAAGACATTTCTTTACGATAATGTTTACACTTTCACAATAAACATAGCAAATAAATTGACATAGAATTAAAATCATATATATATATATATATATGCTACTTGGCTAGATCATTATCATTATTATTATTATTACAATCGAATGCGTGAAAGAAAGGAGCCAACAAAGAAAAACAAATGAAATTTACTACTAAAAATTAAAGGCAAATACATA
Source organism: Architeuthis dux (assembly GCA_006491835.1). Classification (NCBI taxonomy): domain Eukaryota; kingdom Metazoa; phylum Mollusca; class Cephalopoda; order Oegopsida; family Architeuthidae; genus Architeuthis; species Architeuthis dux. The sequence continues at coordinate 2,441,621 of VCCN01007343.1, forward strand.
TGTTAAACAGTAACACACACACGGGCGTTCGCTGGGGGGGGGGGCAAAACAGGGCATTGATCAGGCCTTCTCACCGTTTTTTAGGTAGCTCAGGGTAACGCTACATTGTGACTTTTGTTCCAGGATTCTTTTTTAAATATATTGTAGACTTTGCGCCCCTTTACACTCGCGCCCGGGGCGACTGACCCACCCATCTTGCTACACCACTGCTGTATTATTATTTACTGGTAACAGGGTTGTCACTACACTAAGATATATCCCGAATATATCCTTTTGCCCCCCGCCCCCTGAAAAAGTGGCAGCGGACGCCCATACACACACACTTGTAGAAATATTATTTTAATCAGCTTTGTAAAAAGGAAATATAAGTTTGGAGGCTTCTCAATGTATTCTGTATAGTGAGAAAAAAAAGGCTGATTTGATTTCTTTGTTGTAACAAAAATAATAGTAATTAACACAGAAAAAAAGCAAAGGCCACTGCTTGTCAAGTCAAGACTTATTTTAGAACATTTAGATCGTTAGGGTGGAAAAAAACCGTATACAAATCGTATATACAAAGAACACATCATAATCAGGTTTACACAATATCTAGGGCCTTCATTTGAGGTGGAAAAGAAAAACGAATTATTAGTAGGATTTTTAAACGAACCTAAAGTGCAAATATTTTTTTAATGCTTTAAGAGAGATTTATTAACTTGAATGTTAAAGAACTTTTCAATACAATAAACAAATAAAAAAAAGAGGTATTTGAAAACTTTAAAAAACGCAAATGAAATTATAAATAAATGTCAAATGAGTTTAGCAGATGAGGTTAAATTTTCCCATTCAACAAGGCTTTGAATACTTCTTCCAACTAACCAGATTTGTAGAAAGGATTTTGTTTTTTCTCTTAAAATAAATCCAATGGCATGTTGTTTATGTTCGAGGACATAACCCCACCTTTTTTTTGTGTATTATCGGCACAGAGATATCGAACTCGCATACCAAACAAACATTCTCAACCTTTTTTGGTCACGGCCCCCTTAAGAGCTGTTCTCGTGTTCCAGGGAACCCTGACAAACCAGGGTTACAACACGAATAGATAGACAAAGATTCTTTTATTATTATCCTATTTAATATCATGACTACAAAAGATTAAAATAAAGTTGTCATGACATACATCGTAAGTCGTACTGAAGACTAAATGAAATCTTATTAGTTTTAAAGCGATTTTTAAACTAAAGTAGTTTTTATTTCTATGCTTTAATTCAAATCTATCTCCAAACCATTTATTTAAAGTAATGCCGTCAAAAAATTGAAATAAGGTGTTTTTTATATGAGAGAGTAAAAACGAGGGAATAAAAGATTGTTTATGACAATTTCTAGACTAGACTGACCGCAATATTGTGAGGGATTTTGGATTTGAGTGTCTAGAAAAAAAATAAACAACCCAATATTTTAAATTGAATCTTGGATCACAATAACAATAATAAAAAAAAGGAGGATTTTTTTTTTTTTAGAATTTGGAAATAAATTGACCGATTTGCATTAAGGGGGTACCACAGTCGTTTAGCCTTCCTCAAGGCTATATATTCAAACTCTAATAAACAAGAATGAAATGAAAGGAAAGCCGTTGGCGTAACATGTTATTCTTCGAAAATGAAACTAAGATTTAATTTTTAAAACACTGGGCTTGTCACAGATTTAACGGTCACAAAAGTCACAATTTAGGTTTCTGGCTAGGAAAAAGTCATTGGAATAAATGTTTTAAATGTGTTCATCAATTTAATTCATCGTACTAATAAAATAACATTTTTAAGTAATATTTTAATAAAGTAAATGTCGATAAAAAATTTTTATTAAAAATGTTATTTTATTACTATAAATCAAAATACTTCCTAAGACTTTTTTTTCTTAGCCAGAAACCAAAATTATGACTTTATTTTTTTCCCGTCAACGAAAGAAAGACAGTTTGATTTCGATTTAAAAATATAAAGTTTTCTTCTATTCCCAATCTACAACAATCGGAATTTTCGGTACAAGTTAAGAAATGCGGTCCCTTTAAAAACTAAGTAAGGACGCGCGGTCCCTCATAGTTTTTGGAAAGTCCGTGAAAAAAACCCCAAAAAAACGTACACAATGATGAATGAAAAATAAAGCTTGAAATTCATACATTTTTACTTCTATAATCGGGACCGCACTTCTTAACATGAGCCGAATTTTCAAACAGAACTGTCGTTTCTTTAGAGTTGACCAAACACTAAACAGAGATCGGGTCTAAAAAAAAAGGGCCCTTGTATAAGTTGTATTCGGGCACTTACCTGCATCCTCTTCGTCAATTTTCAACGCTTTTGATATGTATTCAAAAGCTTTCCTATGATGATGTTTCTGTTTAGAGAGTGACGGCTCCCCTGGACCGATGGTCGTGGTCCTTATCTTCCCCGATTCACCTAAATTGGACACCATGAAGGCTTTTTCTTCGTCGGGACACTTTTTCTTTCGGTTAGACATCTTTTCCGAGCACCTGTGAAATGCTATGGATTTGCGACTCTTGCAAACCAGTATGACAAGGACTAGCCATAATTGGGCTGCAATCGCCCTAATTACGGCGAATAAGATCAGCAAAGGGGTAGCACATACCCGTACGTTCTGTCTGTGGAAACTCCGTTCGTTTTTTGGTGGGTTTCGTGACTGACTGTCATGTCTCTTGCGCCCGAAAATCCTTCCACTGCCGCGACGTTGCATTGTATGTCGTCCGCCATTCTTTTACTGACAGCGACCACGGCGACGGATCACGGGCAGACAACTCGTGCTTAGACTAAAAAAAAATATTTTTGCGCTAGTTTGACTGCTAAAAAGCGCTAAAGAACTCTTTTAAATAGCCAAAGATGGCCAAAAACCGTCAAAAGGACACTAACAATTGTTAAAAATGGCCAGAAAATAGCGAAAGGTGGCCAAAATGTTTAAACACAAACGAGCTAATTTAGCGCTTTTTTGCAGTGCCCAAACAAGAAACGCGCTAAATCGGCAACACTAGGCGCGTGTTCTGGTTTGCTTCTGCAATACGGTTTCCCCCGATATCCGAAAATAATGTGAAAAAAAATACAAATTGTATATATAAGCACACATCATAACGATCATATTTACACAATATCTAGGCAGTGTTGCCAACTAAAAAAATATTTTCGCGGTAGTTTGACTGCTAAAAAGCACTAACATATTTTTAAATAGCCAAAATGGCCAAACACCGCTCAAAAAGACACTAAAAATGGTTAAAAATAGCCAGAAAATGGCCAATTTTGAAGTGCAAGCGCGCTAATTTATCGCTTTTTACAGAGTCCAAACAAAAAACGCGCTGAATCTAGCGCGAAACGCGCTAAATCTGCAACACTAGTTAGATTGGAGCGTGTTCGGGCTTGCTTCTGCAAAGGTTTCCCCCGCTATCCGAAAATAGTGTGAAAAAAAAGTATACAATTTGTATATACAAGCACACATCATAACAATCATATTTAAACAATATCTAGAGGTGGTGTAATAAACATCATAATTCTTCTTACAATGAAAATGAAAATTATTTTCAATTTCTGTATTCTGGACGTTATAAATGTTAAAATTCTAAAACTTAAATTTAAAAAAAAACAAAAAAACTTAATTTTAAATTAACGTTTTTTATGAACGTAGTTCCGCCTTGTGTATTGGTGTATGTCTTCTGAAGTACATGTTATGGCTGTTTAGGCCATTTTCAACATCTTATCGGCCCTGGGTTCCTAGAGCCCTAGGCGCCCTTTAAAATATAGCATAGCTTGAATAGTGGGGTTTTGATTACTGCAAGTTTTAATGTAATATGGGCTTGTTTCTGAATTAAATACCTACCACCTGCAATACAGGTTCCCCCTATCCGAAGAGTGTTCCTAATAAACATTTCGTAAACCGAAATGACGTAAAGCGAAGAAGCAAACAGGTCCCTTATTTTAACATGGGCTTATTTAAATTATAGTACAGCAATACTTTGAATAGTGCAGGTTTTGATGTAGTATAGTATTGCTGTATAAATTAATGTAACCAAGTATAAGCTGAAAAAATAAACACATTAAATTATAATAAGACCTCGAACAGTGCGGTTTTGAACAGTACGGGACATTTTGGAACAAATTAACCGCAATAATCAAGGTATACCCCACTATCCGAAAAATTAGAGCGTTTGAAACCTTTACTAAGAGCCGAAATCGCCTAAAACGAAAACGCAATTACTATTAATTTATACGGGACAACATTTTTGAGCGTTCCCAGACCAAATTATAACCTACCAACCAGGTGTTTGATCCGGGGGAGGGGAAGTCCACTTCCCGTGCTCGGACAAGGCAGAATTATATTTTTTAGATCCCTTTTTCGGAATTCCCTTTCGGATAAAACTGTAAACTATATTTCTATTAACATGTTTAATAATTTGTTGATAGGCTGTTTTAAACAGCTTATCAACAAATTATTAAAATACTCACACATCTTAAATGCCAACCCCTATGTTAGATGCATCTTCAGTTGTGATAAAGAAATTGTATTAATAAACCATAAAAGTAATCAATTGAATTAACAGATTTAATATTTTGTTTTTCATCTAATATAAGTGAATACGTGAGATGTCTTCCGTTTTTATTCTCTATACATTTTTTATTTATTGGTTCTGTGGTAAATTTCCTTCATTCATTTTGTTTCATTCAAATGGTTCTTCGGACGATTGAACCCCTTCTTTCTTGT
>VCCN01007343.1:2458932-2470725 GCA_006491835.1 Architeuthis dux
CCCATTTAAACATAACTTCTGTTTAACCCATCACACTCCGAAATTCATCACAGCACTCGTCATTTTCTTTTACAATAAAAACTAACATTTCTCAATTTTTAAATATAAATTTATTACAAACAGAAAAAATACCTTTAGTGAGAAGGATGTGCTTGTTTATTTTGGCACAACAAATCAAATCTCGGTTTAATATTTGTTAATGTTGGTCTCAAGGCAATTTCAATGTTCTTAATACGGGAGCAATTTTTAATAACCAGCAAATAATGATCCTAAAGCTAGAATATAAAATGTTTTAAATTTCTACATTGCACTCGCAACCCAAGCTAAATTTTTATGCGACCCCCACTTTGGAAAGGCCTGCTCTACGGTATGGTGATCCTACACACACGTCTCTATACCACAAGTACTGATCAATCAACAGCACACAGAAATAACTAAATGCAACCATACCTTTCTTCCTGGAGACATCTGTCGGCAACAAATCTGGACAATAGGTAGAAGGGGGGTGCAAATTATGCCTTATAGGTGTGGCATGCAATCCAAACAACACGAAAAACGGTTCAGACTTCTTTCAAGAAGTCTTTGCCGTTCCTCCAAATTCTAACAAGTAAATCGCAAATGGCTGACGCAATGCATAAACTGTTCCTTGTCTAACACGCGTGGTTCCTTTCTTCTTTCTGTTAATAACACAACAGAACATTTCTTGTAACACACAGTATCTTTCTACTCCACGATTAAGAACCTTGACATGGTGGAGTGGCTTGCATGTTCCAATGACCCGGAGAGCTATGCTGGCGGGAATTCAATTCCTGGTAGGTCCAACCAGGTCAGACAGGTTAAAGGAAAGGAACTCAACCAAAACTTATTCAATCCCATATTCAAAACCTCTCACCAAAGTCGCAAGACTATTTTAAAAAGAAAAATAGCCATTCACCAAAGTCGCAAGACTATTTAAAAAAAGAACCTCTCACCAAAGTCGCAAGACTCTAGTTAAAAAAAGAACCTTTCACCAAAGTCGCAAGACTCTAGTTAAAAAAAGAACCTCTCACCAAAGTCGCAAGACTCTAGTTAAAAAAAGAACCTTTCACCAAAATCACAAGACTCTATTTAAAAAAAGGACCTTTTACAACTACTTAACAATATCCACAACTAAGACCTACAAAAAGGTTGACATGCCGCTAAACCCTGCAAACCAAACCAAACATAATATCTTTACTCAACACACAAGTTCTTCCTGACATACAAATTTTCTTGTCTTCTGCCGTGTTCTTAAAGACATGAATTTGCTTGTATGCAAATTCAGTCTTAATCTCATTGGTCGGAACTCTAACCGACCCTATGTGAGAATGGTCGGTTCCATAAGGCCTGTATACAAATTGTACTATTGGAGATAGAAAAGTCAAACTTATTATTTCTCTGGAGCCAGGAGAATTTCTCTCCTATCTGTGAAAAAAGAAAGGAAGATTGCATTCATTTCTGCATTGCAACAGTTGGTCGACCAGACCATGCGTTAGTACACAATTAAATTCTTAAACAAGATGGTGGTATTTAAATATTGTACAAATCCATATTTTATTGACATGTTTGTACAAATAAATCATTCTTTTATTTTTTCAATTCATAGCTATCTTATTGTTGCAATAATAATTAACAAGATGGTGGCATTTAAATATTGTACAAATCAATTTTCTATTGACATGTTGGTACACATAAATCATTCTTTTATTTTTTTTTAGCCAGCCAAACCAACTTAAAAACTGAAGAAATGTATGTTGATGTTAACAGTTTTGGTTGATGATTAATAATATCACTACTGCAAGATGGTATGATTCAAATATTGAACAAATCAATGATCCAAATGTTCAGTCAGCAAGTAGGTATATTAATGTCTACATTCAGTTGCTGGTTGGTTGGGTTTTATTTAACCAATGATCGGTGTAGTTAATTGATGGTTTGATATCAGTACACATAAAGACCAAAAACCAACAGAATGCTCGAACTAATCCCCCAGATTGTACGTGTCGTTAGAGGGGTAATGCTTCGGTTGATTCGTTAAACGCTGTTATTATTCAGTGAGGGTGACTTGGATCAATTTAAGGATATGGTCACTCGGCCTGGAAAAAGTTTCATGGACAACTAGGGTTGCATTGTATTGCCCGGTTCAATTTAGCTTCTGAGATCAGATCCGTGTATTATTTTGTTTATTGGGGTGTTTAGCTAACTCTGATAAACATGTTTGTGAGTCAAAAATATTTTATTAACAAATATTAAGGCAGATTTGGTTAGTCCAGGGGTTCCCAACCTTTTTTGCGTCAGCGCCCACTTTCACATTGAAAATTTTCCCACCGCCCACTTGTATAGTAAATATTCAAAAGCATACCAAAAATGTTTGGTAAAAGTTTGTTACTGTTTCGTAAACTGACTTTTTATGATGTTGTAAAAAATACCAAAGGGAGGTAACAAATAGCGCTGACTTTCTTATACAGGTTCTTTGCATATCTCCTTCAAAATCCTATATCGCCCACCAAAATTTCCAATCGTCCACCATTTTCTGTTCATTGCTCATCGCCCACCCAACAGTTGAAATCGCCCACTGGTGGTCGATATCGCCCAGGTTGGGAAACCCTGGGTTAGTCCCTCAATAGAAACCGTCATGTGACCAATGTCTTTTGGCAGCATGCCTTGTTGGGGGTGGTCAAGTCGTCACTCACAAGCTGAGGACTTTACAGGACATCAATTAATAAGTTACTTCTCTCGCCTTTTGTTGGTTTTAAAATCAACCCGGAGGTGTTGTTTTTTTTGTCAATATCAATTTTTTTGTATCTATTCATTATATTGAATGTTATTATGTTTTATTTAACTTTCTACTTTAATTTTTAATTTTTATATATTTTCCATTTTTGGTCACTTTTTGGACGAGGCACCATATATGTTCACTTCATCAGAGGGCGTTTTGCCCCCATAAATAAAATAAAATCAGAAAACTTGCAACTGAAAATATCTTGTAGTTAGGTCTGAAAAATGTTGTTTTGATATCTAACATATTTTTAAGGACACCCTATAAAGGGTTAACAACATAAACAATAAGAAGGAGTTCAATTGTCTGTAAAAATCTTTGAATGAGATTGGTACTGTCTTCAGCTCCAAGATAGGTTGCTCACAATAGTTGCAGCCTGGGAGGGAAGGTAAGTGGTGTGGGGAAATGTCACAAGTAAATAAATAAATAAGATTATGAATCACTGCCACCCATAAATGCTTTGTTGCAGGTGATCAATTAAAAAGTCGGAAAAAGGGATGATCAATGAATAAGTTACTTCTCTTGCTTTTTGTTGTGCTGTGATCACTAAAAAAGGTCTGAATTTTTTAAAAAATAAGCGGACACAAATTACTGACTGCAGAGCAGTATTTTTGTTCATATTATTCTATTTAATTAAACGGCATTAAACAGAATTTATTTCTCCATGGACCTATCTTCAATATCTGTAAAAATCATGAATGGTCCATAATTATAAGTATAATTGATCAGCAAACGAATTAAGGAAGGTGGGGGTATATATTGAGTAATCACATGAAAAAAAAAAGTTTTTTCTGAAATTTGGAATGGAAACTTCTTTATAAAAAAATCCATCTGTTATTAAATAAGTACTGAAAATTTTATTAAAATCCAATAATTATTTGATTTTTTGTTAAATTTTAAAATCTAGGTATACAATTATGTAATTGGGAACCTTGGATTAAAAACCACACAGCCTTTAGGCTGATGATTGCATCACTTGATATATTTTTCTATGTTTTTTCTTTGTTTCTTCTATTATTTCTACATTTTCTACATTCTTTCCTTATTTAAACTAATCTCTGTCTGTTTGTTATTAAATCTGTGGGGAGATTAAAAACTAATGTACAACTAAAAAAGCTACAAACAAAATCTCATAAATCCCACAAATCTGGAAAGAAAAAAAAACAATTTAAAAACTAATCTTTATTATTATTGGATGAAGTATTGTAACACACCACTTTTTATTAAATTTGACTAGTTTTTACCTTCATCCTAATTTTAGTTGTTTTTATACAACATTTATAGATCACACTTTATTATTATTGGATGAAGTATAGTAACACACCACTTTTTATTAAATTTGACTAGTTTTTACCTCCATTCTAATTTTAGTAGTTTTTATCACCAAAAGCTTACTCTTTATTTCCAATTGCGCTGTTATTTGTTGTCATAGAAACAGTGGCCCAAATTAATAAGTTGTATAAAAACAATTAAAATTAGGATGAAGGTAAAAACTAGTCAAATTTAATGAAAGTAGAATTTTAAAAATTGCTTCCAACCAGCCATCTTTGCTTGTTTGGGTTTTTTAACCAATAAGAACCCACTGTGACAACGGTGTCACATACAATTTAATTGATCTGCACAATCTTTTATATAATATTATATTTTATCCTTGATTTTAACTGTACTAAGTGACATTTAATTAACATCTTGGTGCAGTCATGTGACTGTGTGTCAATTCGCCTATCAGAATCCCACATAAAGTTTCTTCAAGTAGAAATGAGTTTGGGTTCTTATGGGTTGTCTTGATATGGGTTTTAATTTCAGCCTCTCTCAAAATGTTATTTATTTAAACATAAATGCAACTAGCATTCCAAGGGAAATTAATTCTTAGTATGAAGCTGTCTAATTATACATAAAATAAAGTTATTATGTGACCTGTCTTGGAATTCTGAGATTTTATTTTGAATTCTTTTGTCGATTTTATATATAGATTTATTTTTTCATTTGTGTTAATTTTTTTGTTAGAGTTTATAACTTTTTATGTAAGAAACAATCCCTATCATTAAATTTGAAAGCTTTTGACTAAAAAACAACCCACCTCTAATAATGTGGTTGTCTTTCTTGGACCCCAACACCTGCATTATAAAGGGGGACTACTGTGTCATCATATTGTTATTTTTGCTCATTTACTCTGTACTTTTGACTGAGCAGCAAGGATTGTTTTTTACAGAGGTTGAAGAGTAGAAGCAACAATGACAAGGAAACTTTGTTGATGAAAATGGTTGACAATTGATGCCACATGACCAATTTGATATAACATTTTTAATTTTAAGTTATTGTGAAAAATAAGAGTTTCATTACTTACCAGGGGTCAGGAAAAAAGGGGAGGCAAAATCTCTGGCCTTCAGATGGATGTCGGGAAGAAACTGGGCTGGGTATTTTGAACTTTCTTATAGATCATAGAAGTCCCAGAAGTAATTACGTGACTGCACCAAGATGTTCATGAGTTAAAATCAAGGATAAAATATAATATTATATAAGAGTCTATGCAGATCAATTGTCAGGAAGAAACTGGGCTGGGTATTTTTTAACTTTCTTATAGATCGTAGAAGTCCCGGAAGTCCAGAAACCAATCACTGCACATGAATGGAGAGTAATTCAAAATGATCTGTAAAAAACCCTGGAGACAGATGAGTTCGCCAAAGGCACCAAAGTCGAACTACCGAGAATTTCAACCATTAGCTTTCATTAGGCACCCCTCAGAGACAGGAGTCATCGTTACTATACTCCTGTCACCAAGTTAACTGACAAAAGAACAAAAAGGGCTTAAGTCGCTAGAAGAAGAGGAATTCTTTTGCAAACAACCATTATACACGCCAATGTAAATAGACAATGTAAGGGATTTTTTGCTTTTTTTCTCGTCTGACTGCTTCCAAAAGTTAAATTGTGTTCTTTGGATTTGGGATCTTTTGCCTCTTCCTTTCCCGTTCGGAAATAGTAACTCGGTAACAAAAATATTTTCGATAGTTATTCCCCTTACCAAAATTCTAATATGAATTTAAGAGTTAAAATAATGTGATTGACAAAAGAAACAACTTTGATTTTGTTTTTAATATTTTATTGACAAACAAATCAGACATTCATGAAAAAACGCAGAAAAAGAATTGTTTTTTTAATACTTATGTCCACATCTTTTTGTTGTTTTTTATTAGAATGTTTTACCACAATTTATTATTCGGCTTTCAAGTTAAATTGTGGGAATTCATAAAGAACAAAAAGATGAAGAAAAAAAATAAACGCATGGAATAATGAAAGTATTAGGTTGTTCTGTGTTCTTCACAGAGAGAATAATGATTTACTAATGTAATTGCGTTGTTTTGGAGATTCAATGTAAGTATAGACATGGGCATCTGCTGCCAGGGGGGCAAGGGCAAAAGGGTATAAAAAGTAAAGCGTCCATCTCTTAAGAGACAACTCTCAATGGAGTATGGAGTCCAGTGACAAAGACCCGGTTTCCGTTGCATGCGTCAGATTAGTGATCCTTGCAAGTTTCAAGTCTGGTCAAGAACGGGACTTTATTCTTACAAGTTTTTATGACCAGCCCCATGGCAGGATGCAAGTCCACCAAAGAGATCCTTCCACACTAATCACACAGCTTAGAGTGTACTCAATTAGCTGCTGAATGCACAGGGAAATTTGTCCTAATGAAGAGTTTTCCACACTCTTTGCTCATAACGGGAATCGAACCCATGACCTGTGCTAACCATTACACCATCCGAGCGGACAAAAGGGTTTATTCAGAATATATTCTGGTGGCAACCCTGTTACATGATAGGCATTCCACTCGCCATTTGTAGTGTTAGCAAGTACGACCCTCTGTATGATGCAGATGTCAGATGATGCACTTGAACGTTGACAGAGATGCACGACCTGACCCCGAGGTGACACGATGGCATGAGCAACAGCAAATAATAATACAGTCTTTTTATATGGGAACATTATCTCTTATTGACGATAAGGTTCTAACTTTCAAACCCCCTCCATCTCAGTGAGAAGGCCTGATCGGGGGGGGGGGGGGGTTAAATGCCCCTTTTGTAGCCCCCTGTGGACGCCCATGAATAAAGATATAATTCGTTATCTCCCTTTGACCATTAGGTGAATTTAAAAAACATTTTCTATTCAATTCACAGAAGAGTTCCATTATTTTCTAATTCTATCCCTTGAAGAGTTCCACTGCCAAAAATTATGAGTTATGAGGATAGGCTAAAAAGTGTGAGTGTTAACATCGTTAGAAAGAGATCGGGGAGACTTAATACAAATGTTTAAGATTATGCATAGTTTAGAAGTAGTAAACCCTGATGTAGTTTTTACTAGAAGGGGGTACAAGGGACTGAGAGGCCACACATATATGGTAGAAATAGATTGAATATCAGAAAATTCTTTTTTAGCAATAGAGTAGTAGGACTTTGGAATAAATTACCGGAATATGTACTGCTATCAACAGATGTAAATGATTTTAAGAAGAATTATGATGTTTATTACACCACAAAAGGTTTAAGGCCCTAGATATTGTGTAAATATGATATTTATGATGTTTGCTTGTATATACAAATTGTATACTTTTTTTCACTCTAAAAGGTTTAAGGCCTTAGATATTGTATAAATATGATTGTTATGATGTGTGCTGGTATATACAAATTGTATACTTTATTTCACACAAAAAGGCTTAAGGCCCTAGATATTGTGTAAATATGATTGTCATGATGTGTGCTTGTATATACAAATTGTATACTTTTTTTTCACACTAAAAGATTTAAGGCCTTAGATATTGTGTAAATATGATTGTTATGATGTGTGGTTGTATATACAAATTGTATACTTTTTTTGAATTTCTTTAGATATTGTGTAAATATGATTGTTATATATAAATTGTATACTTTTTTGTGTAAATATTGTGTAAATATGATTGTTATATACAAATTTTATACATTTTTTTTCACACTAAAAGGCCCTAAATATTGTGTAAATATGATTGTTATGATGTGTGTTTGTATATTACAAATTGTATACTTTTTTTCACACTAAAATAAAATGTTCATTAAATGTTTTAATACAAGCGGTTACAAGCGTTCTATGAATTTAAGAGTTAATCTCACTATTAAAAAAAAGAAAGACATTCCATATGTAACAACCCAAATAATTCTTCTATAAATTGCAGAAAACTCGAAATTTACTTTTTTGTGCCCTTTTACTGAGGAACATGAATTCGCACACAGATAAAACAAAACCCAAAAACAAAGAAAAAGCAAATGTTAAAAAGTAAGGCATCTAAAGAGAAGCACCCATGAAATTGGCGTTCAAGGATCAAATCCTACCTTTTCTCATTCCTTTCCTTCATTCGGTACTGATACAATACCAGGGCCCAACGATTAAAACAAAAAAAGTTATTGCCCTTGAATTATTTTTTTTCAAATTTTCAACGCCGGACATACACAAAAAAATCCCGGAAGAAATTTTTATTTTTTAATCAAACGATAAACTATGAAAATGAAAATTATTTTCGATTTCAGTGTTCTGGATGTTATAAATGTTAAAATTCGAAAACTTCAATTTTTAAAGAAAAACCTTAAAATCTTTAAATTAACGTTTTTTATGAACATAGTTCCGTCTTGTGTATGTCTTCTGATGCACATTATTTTCTAATCTTAATCTTTAATTTGATTTGTTTTTTATTTTGATATTTATTTAAAAATATTTTTTTTTTCAATTTACAAAAATAAAAGTTGGTGTGATTTTTATTTATGGCCGTCACATGACAACGTTTTAAATTTTAAAATTTAATGCACTGAACATTTTAAATTTCTCCACACAAAAAGATCACAAGTTCTTTGACTTATCATTTCATTATTACAGATTTGTTTTCACCTATTTACCTTCATCTTAATAATTTAATTGCTCTTTAAATTTTTTTTTTTTTTTTTTTTACTTGCTGATTGAACATCGCTGTTTAGGGACAACAATTTGCAACAAAAAGCAACTGATAAAATTTAAGATGAAGGTAAAAAGTAGTCATAAAAATATAAAATGATATTGTTATTAAATTTTTTTTTATTTATTAAATTTGACTAGTTTTTACCTTCATCCTAACTTTAGTTGTTTTTATACAACTTATTAATTCGGTCCACTGTTTCTATGGCAATGAATAACCTGCGCAATCGGAAATAAAGAGTAAGCCTTTGGTGAGAATCGATCTCACATCCTCATTGCCAGAGGGAGACTAGTTTATGCCTAGCTGATTTTACCAATCGGCCACAAAGAATTTCCGATTGCGCTGTAATTCGTTGCCATAGAACCAGCGGCCCGAATTAATAAGTTGTATAAAACAACTAAGATTAGGATGAAGGTAAAAACTAGTCAAATTTAATCAAAAGTGGTGTGTTACAATACTTCATCCAATAATAATAAAGATTGTGTTATTTAATTGTTTTGTAATAAAATAATTTACTTAGTTTTGTCTGAGCTATATGAAGTTTGTTTTTACTTGCATGTTCGAACATCGCTGTTTTGGGGCAGGTCTCTTTTTGCAAGGGATTAATTTTGTGTATGTCCAGAATCATTTTTAATCTAGTTTTTCATTTCCTCTTTTTTTTTTTTTTTTTTCCCCCCACAATGCTCGGGTTGTTATTTATATTCTAGACCAAGGGTCGGCAAACTTCTTTGGAGGCTGGCTGGATTAGAAATGTGTTTATGTCTTGTGGGCCTAATCGAATGAAAAAATGATCAAACAAGGCTATGGAAACAGCTTGTTTTTCAATCACATGAATGATTTTGATTATAGGAGTATATATATAGGGTGTCACAGAAGTAACTCCTGATTTGTCCCAAAATTAATGCCAGGGATCTAAGGGAAGCAACTATCAAATTATTATTAAATTACTATTAAAAGCAACTATTAAATAGTTGCTTCCCTTAGATAGAACTGGCATTAATTTTGGGACAAATTGGGCGTTACTTATGGGACATCCTGTATGTCAGTAATCAGGATAAATAGTTGCTTCCCTTAGATCAGTGATTCCCAACCTTTTCCATTCATTCCCCACCTTTGTTAATAAGATTACTAGTATCCCCGCTTCCATTTATTAAGTTTCAACCCAGAATAATTTCAAATGATAACTTTATTTTACGTATAATTAGACAGCTTTATAATAAGAATTAGTTTAATTTTATAATTGTACAGCTGCTGTGTATTTGTTACTCAAAGAAAGCAAGTGAAAATAATTAGAACACATCATTTGAAATTCCAATTTATTACAAAAAAAAAGAAAAAGAAAAGAATTCTGCTATCGTAACTGATATGCACATCAATGTGGTCTCTGTTCTTGTTTTTTTTTTTGCTACTAGTTCTTCAATTTGTGGGTCTATTAGTGAGAGAACACGTCTTAAATCATTCTTGACATGGAGCTTATTTCGAGCCTTTGACTTGATAGATAGAAGGTCAGAAAACCCTATGTATAGACTGGACTTTTATTTTTACCTAATAGCCTTATTCCCCCCTTGGACTACCCAAATCCCCCACCCCCAGTTAGGAACCACTGGTTTAGATTCAAAGGAATAAAATATAAGAATTTATTTACCTATTGGCCAAGAAAGATGGCTTCTCCTCCAGGAGCAAATTGATGTAGGTAAATAGTAGCATAAAAAATTGTTAATAATGATCTACTGTTAGGCTTCTTCCTTAACCCATTCTAGACCAATCTCTAATGCAGTGGTTCCCAACCTTTTTGAATCATTCCCCACTTTTGTTAATAAGATACTATTATCCCCCCCATCTTCCATTTATTAAGTTGCAACAAAGAATAATTTCAAATAACTTTATTTTACGTATAATTAGACAGAATTAGTTTAATTTTATAATTGTATGGCTGCTGCTGTGTATTTGTTACTCAAAGAAAGCAAGCAAAAATAATTAGAACACAAATAATTCTTAGTATAAAGCTGCCTAATTATACGTAAAATAAAGTTATTATTTGAAATTATTCTTTCATTTCATTTTTACAGTACATCAACTTACAGTACACCACTTCATAACTATAAGGTGTCCGGTAAGTATGTTCTTTCCTACCCGTTGTAAGGGGGGTAACTTTGTATTGAAACAAAATCCACAAACCTCAATACAACGCCTCTCAGCCGAATCAATACAAAGTTACTCCCCAGAATTTCAAGAGTCCATTGTTTCCAGTGGTGGGTAGGAGATATTTTTATTAGCAAAATTGCTAACTTTAAACGGAAGAGTCCATTGTTATGGACAGAGATACAAACAGAAAAAAATCGGTCTTCATTATATAGTATAATTGTTTATCTAGCAACCTTCAAGTAAGACGAGTTCACAATTTCAGTCTGAATTTCATGGTTTTAGCTCACTGTCTAGTCACTGTTTTTGTATTGCGCCTATAGGATGATTCAGTTGTCATCTGATCTGCCAAAATATCCAGTATTTTGGACAGAGATACAAACAGAAAAAATCAGTCTTCATTATATAGTATAATTGTTTATCTAGCAACCTTCAAGTAAGACTATAGGATGACTCAATTTTGGAGAGTGTTTTTTGGATGCTTCTGATCCGCCAAAACATCTGGTATATAATATACCACAAGATTGGTTATATTTTGGCCTGTAAAATTTGGCAAGTGGAATAACTATTGAATGCTAATTATAGAGTAGTCTCCCTTGTTTATTATTTATTTGCAAATGCATAAAAAATCCAGGTTCATTCTGGTTGAACATAAACAAGACTAGTATTCCAAGGGAATGTATTATAAATTGAAACCCCCGCGCCCCCGACTAAAAATTGGGAGTCGGGGGATTTTTAAAAAAAAGAAGTTTTTACTAAACATAAGAATTAAATGTTGAAATTTTCAGCCTTCTGGCTCCACTGGTGCGGCCTGTACATGTGACACATACATTACATACATAGCCAGAGACATTTAGGTTGGTTGCAATGTTATGATATACTA
>VCCN01007343.1:2567637-2582464 GCA_006491835.1 Architeuthis dux
AAGAGAAAAGGGAAGAAAGATAGAAAGAGAAGAAAGATAGAAAGAGAAAAGGGAAGAGAAAGAAAGAGAAAAGGGAAGAGAAAGAAAAGGAAAGAAAGAGGAAAGAAAAAGAAAAGGAAAGAAAGAGAAAATCAAAAACATTAAGTTGAAGCTATTCGAATTAATTGTATAGAAACACGTATTATTAGTAATAACATTTAACAGTTATCATGCTTGCATCAAAGCCCATAATCCCCCCCCCCACCAAAAAAAAGAAAAAAGAATGTTCAAATATATTAAATTTACGTTAAAATATGTTCTGAACAATATTTTGTTTCAAATACCTTCAAAACAAATTTTTGTTTTAAATACATTCAATGTAAAATATGTTCTGAACATATCAAACAAAAAAAGACAATGCAATAATTCTGTGTATTTTAAAAACAAATTAAATCAATAGTGATAAAGTTGTGACGGTGCACCTGTGTTAAATTGTTTGGCAATTGATACCAGGGGAGGCTCGGCCACTCGACAATTTTCCCAGGGGTGGTTCAAGCACCCAACCCCCACGTAGTCGGCGCCTCTGCACAGTACATAGATATAATTAATTAACATTGTAAGAGAATATAACATTTTTAAAAATAAGGGAAATAATTTTATTTACTGATAACACCACACATTTCTTAGTAATACCCGTACCACCTCTTTGTTGGAAGCCATTTGTAAGTTATAACGTAAGAAAGAACAATAAATCAAGGGGGTTCACAAATTAGTAAATACTGCCTCCCCCGAGAGTGTAAATAAAGAAGGTGGAGCGATTCGCACCATATACAAGACAGTCACTTTTAAATATTCCCGATATTCATGTGGTGGACGAAAAATTTGCAATGAACAGATTTTGTCCAGTATTTTAAAATCCAGTGATAAGAGGTCCATTAATAAGAAGTTTTACCATATACTTGAAAATATGGATCAATGGTAAAGATTGGGATAGAAATACAAATTACATTCTAATTAAAAATACTTAACTATATCATTATAGGGGTATATACATGTACAAATAAATAGTCGGCGCCTATGACAGAGATAATCATTAGTGAATACGTATACCTCTTCCAAATTTGTTGATGGAACACCAAAATAAAACTGAATAAATCTCTTTGTTTCCTATCAAGGAGTTGGGCCTTCTCTTTTGTGTCAATCTTGTAGGAAAACAAAATCATCCAACCATATCTCCCACTTTGAAATGGCCGTCTCTTTTTCACCAGACAATTTTTAATAGTGTGCCACTTTCTCTCGAGGTCGACATCCAAACTAGCAACACACATTCCCTTTTTATTTAAGCTTCAAGGTTGTCATCACAACAATTTTCACACAAATTCCAATTTCCTGCTCTTTATTCGCAACATATGTAGATCATATGGTTCTCACACTTAGAGTAACAGCAGTCCCCTGGGGTCAGGAGAGGAGTTGGATATGTTATAAAAGGGAGGAAATAGTGATAGATTGCGATGAATGAAGGTTTCTCAGTGAAAATCCATGAACAACAGTTACTCAGAAAGAAAACCCCAAAAAACAAAAACAGTTACTCAGTGTTGCCTAAGAATAAAATAGCTGGGATACGGACAAAAAGCCCACTGGACAATATCCCCTAGGACAAAAAAACCTGCCAGACAATAACCCCTAGGACAACCCTGCCACCCACCGGACAATAACCCCAGAATACCCCTAGGACAAAAACCCAACAGACAATAACCCCCAGAACAATACCCTCTAGGACATAAGTTACACCGGACAATAACTCCAGAACAATACCCCTAGGACAAAAACCCCACAGTAGAAAATAAAACAATTTTCTATATTTTTGAGAAAGGTCATTAATACTCAAATGGTTCTTCGGACGATTGAACTCCTTGTTACATTCGCATTTTACACCTGGAGAAGGCCGATGAATGTATCTTCTGAAACATTGTATTTACAACACAAACAAGAAGGAGTTCAATTGTCTGAAGAACCATTTGAAAAACAGAATTTGTTTAAAGTTTTTGCCCATCACAAATTTATCAAGAGAGGAAAAGTGCCCATCAACACATAATTTAATTAATGAATATTTGTGTTTTAGGGAAAGTTTTATAAGATTTTATTCTAGACCTTTGGCACAACTTAGCCAAAGTAGTCCCAATTGGAATTCTGGGTGTGAAATAAAAATAAACAATTTAACAAACAATATTATAATGTATCTATTCTCCTGATTTTCTTTCATGAATTCTTTTATTTATTTCTATTTTTAATTAATGAAAATGTATGTTTTTTACCCCCAAAATCAGGTCCGGAAAATATTTGAAAAATTTAAATTAGGCTGAATTCCGGGAGGTCCGTTTTAGTTTATTCTTTATCAGGTAAATTACAATTCATAATGTTAGCTGTTAAAAACTATAAATAGAGTTTGTTTTATCTTTAATTTTCAGCCCTCTAGCCCCATTGATGCAGCCTGTGTGCGTGATACATACATAGCCAGAGAGACCAACATAAAACTGGAGAAACCTATGTTGACAGTTTTGGTAACTGTTTTGGGTGCCAATTTCTAAAAGATTTCAGGCTGAAATCACCACGACACGGGTCACTGTGCGCTCAGTGGCACAAGATATCTTGATTACAATGACATTGAAACCTAAGCCTTTGATGTTCTTTTCCTTGTCGATAAGTTTTGGTGTCCACTGCCGATAATTTGAGCAGCTGTTTCTTATCTTTGTTTATAGGTAAACGTTGATTATTTTATTGTGTCCAATATTAATCACCGTTACCAAAGGTTTAGGCTGTTCATGTGTTCACATTTATATGCAAAAAAAAAAAAAGGGGGAAAAAAAGAAAAGTTTTCTGATGATGATGTCAGTTTTGAACTAATGAAACATTAAATTGAAGAAATCTCATTTGTACACCATTTATGGCCTTCAAAATTGTCTTTTCATTCTAAAAACAAATGTATGAAAAAACAAAAAAAAAACCTGGAAAAATATCACTCGATCAATAAAACAATCCTGGATCCACCTCAAAATGACTGCTTCCTTACTCCATTTCCAACCCTTCCACAAAATTTCATTGAAATTCATTGAGAACTTTTGGAGATATTGTGTGGACAGAACGGAAAGACAGATACAGGGGTAATACCCATACAGTATCGCCCATAAATAGTAACACCCCTACCACTTTTTAATAGAAAGTTAATTGTCTTCTAAACCAAACATAGCAAGATTTCATTATTTCTAGTGGAACATTACACAACCAAAACAGATATTATCAGGTATTATTTATGACCATTGCCAGATTAAGGGGGTGCTGAGTGGGCTGAAGCCAGGGGCCCCCAATATTTAGGGGGCCCCCAAATTAGTTAACAGAAGAAAATTGACATGAGAAAAGTTTGTAAACGTACAATGTAATAATAATAAGTATATGTGGATGAAATTCAATCGAATTTCTTGCTTACTTACACTAGTAATCATTTTGATTGGAGGGCCCCTGTTTGAATTGCACCCAGGGGGCCCCATGCAACCTTCATTCGGGCTTCTTTATGACCAAACTCTACAGCATTGGAACTGGAATTTTCTGCCCTCTACATGACCAAACTCTACAGCATTGGAACTGGAATTTTCTGCCCACTACATGACCAAACTCTACAGCATTGGAACTGGAATTTTCTGCCCTCTACACGTGATACAGTATCGCCCTTAAATGAATCCATCAACATACACAAGGAATCTCACTTTCTCTCGCTCAAATTCTTTTACGTGTTATGAATGCAGCAGATATAAAAGAGTGTCACATTTCTGTTTGAAATTGATAAACACAAATGAAAAGACAACTTAATAATCTTATACTAGCAAGGTTGTCCAGTATTGCCTGGGATACAGTGTCGCCCATAAAATCCTGCTGCTTGGTTTAGAAGAAAATTAAATTTCTATAAAAATGTGGTAGGGATGTACTCATTTATGGGTGACACTATATTCCAGGCAATACTGGGCAACCTTGCTGGTATAAGATTATTAAGTTGTCTACTCATTTCTGTGTTTATCAATTTCAAACAAAAACATGACACTCCTTTCGTGTGGCATTCAGAACACAGAAAATAATTCGAGAGAGAGAAAGCGAAATTCCTCGTGTATGTTGATCAATTCAGGTTCCACGACTTCGGTTTTCAATGGAAAGACAAAAATATGTTTTTGTAGTGTTGTACTCATATTTTGGTAACAGTTTCAATGCTGCAGAGTTTGGTCATAAATAATACCTGATAATATCCATTTTAATTGTGTAATGTTCCACTAGAAATAATAAAATCCTGCTATGTTTGGTTTAGAAGACAAACTTTCTATTAAAAAGTGGTGTACTTATTTATGGCGGATACTGTAAATACTGTATATTTCAGCAGATAAGACGACCTTCAGATAAGACGAGACCCCAATTTCAGCCTAAAATATGAATATGTTGCCATCCAAAGATGAGTACACCCCTAAGAAAAACTATTTGTATTTTATCAACTTGAATATAGGGCATTGAAACCCCAAGTCCTAACCATAAAATAGGTCAGGATCTTTTCATTCATAAATACACCTCAATGAACACAGCATTTAATCAATACTAATTAGATATCTCCTCACTACAGAAATGTCTAATGGGATTGTCATACCCAAGGAGAGGTATACCAAAGGGTAGGAGGGTGCCTCAGCTCTTTCTGTCTTCGGCAAGTTTCTTTCATTATTCGGTCTGCACACCCACTGTGTCCGGTAAATTTTGTCACTCATTTTTTCTCACTTTGGAAAGAAAGTACTTTTATATTGTAAAGTGCCAATTTGCAGGAGTCTTGCGCTTAATTTTGAATTTGTTTCTAGGTCCAGGCTTTTCAGCACCCCCTCGTAAATCATTAATTCTGTAGCCTAATGATGATAAAAACATTTATTTTACAGAGCTAATATTTGTTTTATAAAAAGCTAAAAATGGCCAAAAAGACACTAAGAATGGCCAAAACAAGCCATAAAAAAAAGCAAAAAGACATTAAAAATGGCCGAAACAAGAAAAAAAATAAATAAAAATAAAATATGATCAAAAAGACTAAAATGGCCAAAACTAGCCAAAAGATGGCCAAAAAGATACTAAAAATTGCCAAAACATGCCAAAATGATCAAACCAGAGCTCAGCTGAATTGGGACAAGAACTTTTCAGCACCCCACATAAATCAATAAGTCTGTAGCCTAATGATGATAAAAACATTTTACAGAGCCAATATTTATTTTTCAGCATAATGATTCAGCGTTTTTATGGGATCGGAAGTTTTATTTTATAAAAAGCTAAAAATGGCCAAAAAAACACTAAAAAAACTGTCAAATCCCCCCACCCCAAAAATGCCAAAATATGGCCATAAAGACACTAACAATGGCCAAAACAAGCCAAAAAGACACTAACAATGGCCAAATTTTCAAAATGTCCAAAAAGACACTAAAATATTCAAAATCAGCCCCCCACCAAAAAAAATGTCAAAAGATGGCCAAAAAGACACTAAAAAGGGCCAAAACAAGCCAAAAAGAGACTAAAAATGGCCAAAATGCTAATAATGGTCAAAAAGACACTAACAGCTGAAGAAAATATTTATTTTTCAACATAATGATTGGGTTGGGAGGTTTTATATTATAAAAAGCTAAAAATGTCCAAAAAGACAATGTTGGCAAGTTTCTTTCATTATCTGTAATTAGAGGCCTGCACGCCCCCAATACAAATCATTAGGTACGCTTCTGTTCGCAACAAGTTGTGTTGTTCAATAAAATTTCGATCCATATCAATGAACAAATATAACAGCCGGTGAGGTAGGTATATAGGTATTTATTAGCCTCCGCATGAGGGCGGAATGTGACACAAGGCTGCGTGCGCAATGACAAGATTTGGACTGTGTCATGGGTCTCCCAGACCCTCCATTTTTAGTGTAATGTGGATGTCCTGCCCAGCGTCAACTGATCCCCAAGACTACGCAAGTTGCGGAGAATATGATAAAATAATCAGATATAATACAGAAAAGATTGCAGGTCTGGTTTGCACTCAGTAGAAACCGTCACGTGACTAACGTCTTTTGGCAGCATTCCGTGTTGGGGATTTGATGCCACCGGATAAATCCTGGGCCGAACCTAGACAAGGTAACAGTGGGTGAAGTAGATTGATTTAGAATGAAATGAATTGGTTGTAGAATAAACCAACTTTAAAAGGCCTAGATCAGTGGTTCCCAACCTTTTCGAGTCATTCCACACTTTTGTCAATAAGATTGCTAGTATTCGACCCCCTTCCATTTATTATGTTGCAACAAAGAATAATTTCAAATAATAACTTCATTTTACGTATAATTAGACAGCTTCGTACTAAGAAGTAGTTTAATATTACAATTGTACAGCTGCTGCTGTGTATTTGTTACTTAAAGAAAGCAAGCAAAAATAATTAGAATTATTAACCACACATATCAAGGGATTACTGTATATAATTTTAAGCTACACAGTTATCAGCAAATGAAATCTAGCCAATTTTAGTCATTTTTTAAAACCAGTCACAAAAAAAAAAAAAAAAAAAAAAAAAAAAAAAAAAAAAATGGCTGCCATCTTCTGGTCCAAAGATTGCCAATATCTTTAATGAAATGATAGATTTTAATTCCAGTAATCATATGTTGCTTGTTTGAAAACCATAGACTGAATAAATATGTTTGCTGCTTGCTGATAGTAATGGTTGGTTATGGCCTAAGACTGTGGTTCCCAACCTTTGGGTCATTTCCCACTTTTGTCAATAAGATTACTAGTATTCCCCCTTCCATTTATTAAGTTGCAACAAAGAATAATTTCAAATAATAACTTTATTTTACGTATAATTAGACAGCTTCATACTAAGAAGTAGTTTAATATTATAATTGTACAGCTGCTGCTGTGTATTTGTTACTCAAAGAAATCAAGCAAAAATAATTAGAAGATATCATTTGCAATTCCAATTTATTACAAAAAAAAAAAAAAGAAGAAGAATTCTGCTATCATAACTGAGATACACATCAATGTGATCTCTTCGATTAGTGGGTCTATTAGTGAGAGAGCACATCTTAAATCATTCTCAACTTGGAGCTTATTTCGAGCTTTCGAACATTTATTCTGTTGCAACAAATTTTGTGATGAGAAAACCTTATCTTGAGACGGGACTTTTATTTTTACCTACTAGCCTTATTACCCAAATTCCTTCTCTGTTGGGAACCACTGGCCTAGATGCTTACTCATAAGTTCAAATACAAACTGACTTCTTTTAGATAGGTCAAATACAACTAGCATTCCCGGGGAAATTATGAATCACGCCACCCATATAGGCTATGTTGGGGGTGATCAATTAAAAGTTGGGCTGTCACTAAAAAAATGTCTGAATTTTCAACAAAAAAACAAGCTATGTATGTATGTATGTATCACAGGTACAGAGCTAGAGGGCTGAAGATTTTACTCCTTATGTTTAGTAAAAATATTTCTTGTTTTTTGAAAATTCCCCCCTAAACAGGTTTTTAGTGGGGGGTTCAATTTGTAATGTAAGTTCATGTTAAATTGATCCCTTAGTTTGTGTCCAGCAGCATTCGCGCTTGTTTTTATTTAAATTCTTACTTTTTAAGGCAAGAGAAGTAACTTATTCATTGATCACCCTTTTTTAAATGTTTTAATTGATCACCTCGAACACGGTATATATGGGTGGCAGTGATTCATAATTTCCCTTGGAATGCTAGTTTTATTTATGATTGATCTCAACACAGCATGCTGCCAAAAGATGTAGATCACATGCAGGTTTCTATGGAGTAACTAACCAGACCATTTGTTTGTGATAAGAGACAAGATCAGCAGACAGTTAAGGAAAGTCGCGGACAAGAAGGTATACTCAGATAAACTATAATCCCTGAATGTTCATTCGGACACTTTTAATGAAAATAAAGACTTAATGGGCCGAGCTCACAACACTGAATGGATTTCTTCATTATCCGTTGGCTAAATTTCATTGCAATCAAATGGAATCCAGTTGTTCTTTGTGTTAAGAGACAAGCTAAACTAGCAGACAGTTAACTCTTTCGAGACAAGCTAAGCTAGCAGACAGTTAACTCTTTCCTCCCTGACAGCCAAATTTTCAGTGATTATTCCCAATGTATCACTTCCAAGTCCAATGAAATAAAATCATGAAAAAGTGCATTGAAAAAGATATTATTGATTGATAGGCATTGTTATGATTTAAATTTAAACATGTTCTTTTAGTAATTTTTTCTTTTCTTGCCCAGGAAATAATGCAAATATGAGATCACACCTCTACACGTGATCAGGGCATGAGTGAAATTTATTATCACGCCTAGAGGCGTTATCAGGGAAGAAAGAGTTTAAGGGAAGTTGCTGACAACAAGAAGGTATACTCAGATACAGTGTTGCCACCCACCTGACAATAAAATAAACCAGATCAGCCACCAAAAAACCCCCAGATGAGCTAAAAATAAAAAACCTAGATCGTAGAACTACCAAGTAAATAATTTAAGCATGTATAATGCGATAAAAACTAAACTAATCATTAATTTAATGAATGGATTGGCTTCGCGAACAAATATTTTGGTGGGAGTATTATACAGCAGAAGGACCATAGACTATATTAAAGGTTTAAGAAAGTATATATTTCATTAAAATGTATAATTAAATAACATAGTTGGAAATGAAAAATCTAGCCAATTTTAGCCATTTTAGAGCTGTCAGAATCGAAGTCGGAGTCGGTGGTACCAGAAATTGAGGAGTCGGAGTCAGATGTTTTGTGTGACTCCACAGCTCTGGATAAAAACCCAGATTATACAGAATTATGGAAATAAAATCCCAGAAACCCAGCATGGTATTGAAAACCCAGATCTGGGTGGAAAAACTCAGCAGTGGCAACACTGTTCAGATAAAGTAGATTCCAAAGTAACAAATCCTTGAATATTTAATCAGTCACTTTTGTTGAAAGTAATGACCTAAGCTCATGAACACCAAATGGATTTTTTCATTATTCGTTGGCCAAATTTCCTTGGAATCCGGTTGAATCCAGTTCTTGTTTGTGTTAAGAAACATGATAAGGAGCAGGAAGACAGCTTACGCAAGTTGCAGAGAATATGATAAAATAATCAGATATAATACAGAACAGATTGTATACAGATTTTATACAGACTGCAGGTCTGGTTATTCACTCAGTAGAAACTGTCACGTGACCAACATCTTTTAGAAGCATTCCATGTTGGGGATTTGATGCCACCGGACAAATCCTGGGACGAACCTAGACAAGGTAACAGTGGGTGAAGTAGATTGATCTGGAATGAAGTGAATTAGGTGTAGAATAAACCAACTTTAAAAGGGCTAAATCAGTGGTTCCCAACCTTTTAGAGTCATTCCCCACTTTTGTCAATAAGATTACTAGGATTTCCCCCCTTCCATTTATTAAGTTGCAACAAAGAATAATTTCAAATAATAACTTCATTTTACGTATAATCAGACAGCTTCATACTAAGAATTAGTTTAATATTATAACTGTACAGCTGCTGCTATGTATTTGTTACTCAAAGAAAGCAAACGGAAATAATTAAAATTATTAACCACACTTATCAAGGGATTACTGTATATAATTTTAAGTTATATATATTCAGAAAATGGAATCTAGCCAATTTTAGAACCAGTCGCAAAAATTATTTTTTAATTTTAAAATGGCTGCCGTCTTCTGGCCCCAAAGATTGATAATATCTTTAATGAAATGATATGTATTAATTCCAGTAATCATACATTGCTTGTCACATGACCAACATCTTTTGGCAGCATTCCGTGTTGGGGATAATCAATTAAAAGAATTTGGAAAAGGAGTGATCAATAAATAAGTTACTTCTCTCACCTTTTGATGGGCGGTGATTACTGAAATAGTCTGTATTTTCAACAAAAAAAAACAAGCCTGAATGCTGCCGGACACAAACTAAGGGATCAATTTAGCATAAACTTTCATTGGAAATTGAACCCTCCAATAAAAACCTATTTTGGGGAGGGAATTTTCAAAAACAAAAAAGTTTTTTTCTAGACATAAGGAGTAAATATTTATTTTTCAGCCCTCTAGCACCATTGGAGCAACTTGTGCACGTGATACATACTTACATACACAGCAAGCCAACTAGACCAACTTAAAAACTGAAGAAACCTATGTTGACAGTTTTGTTAACTTTTTTTAATAGTTATTAGCTGAATTTTGATCTGAAATTTTCATTGTATAATGTTCAATCTATGTGATTAATATTCACCACTGAATTAAATGTTGAAATTTTCAGCCCTCTAGCTCCATTGGTGTGGCCTGTACGCATGATACATATATACAGTATCGCCCATAAATAAGTACACCCCCTACCACTTTTTAATAGAAAGTTAATTTTCTTCTAAGCCAAACATAGCAGGATTTTATTATTTCTAGTGGAAGTTTAGAGAGTTTGGTCATACATAATACCTGATAATATCCGTTTTGATTGTGTAATGTTCCACTAGACATAATAAAATCTTGCTATATTTGGTTTAGAAGACAATTAACTTGCTATTAAAAAGTGGTAGGGGTGTACTTATTTATGGGCGATACTGTTTATATAGTTTTGTAGATTTAAACACTAAAGATGTTGCTGAAAAAAAATAAAAAATATGTTTTCTCTTTAAATATAGAAGTTTCATATTTACATAAGTTTATATAAAACTTAAAGCATTTAAGATGTTACTACGGAAAATGTTTTTTTAAACTAAAGATCTTGCCTACAGTCTTTTCTCATGTACAGCATTGAAACTCAATTGTCAAAAATATTTTTCGTAGAGTTGTACTCATCTTTGGACGGCAACATTCATATTTTTGGCAACAGAGTTTCAATGCTGGAGAGTTTGGTCATAAATAATACCTGATAATATCTGTTTTGATTGTGTAATGTTCCGCTAGAAATAATAAAATCCTGGTATATTTGGTTTAGAAGAAAATTAAATGTCTATAAAATAGTAGTAGGGGTGTACTTATTTATGGGCAATACTGTACATACACAGCCAGCCAGACAAGCTTAAAAACTGAAGAAACCTATGTTGACAGTTTTGGTGACAGTTTTGGTTGATGGTTTCTAATAATCAGATAAAATACAACGCAGATTATATATAGATTAGTGGGTGTTTGTTATATGGATTATGGGAATCTGACAGAATGGTAGATGTGATTAGACAATGTTGAAAATAAAGATTGGGAAAAGCATGTTACCAAACATATTTATTATCATGAAGATAAACCGTTATGCATGTCGTAGCTGCAAGCGACTTCATCAGAAGAAATTTGAACACTGCAGATAAATGTGACTATCCATTAGCCTATACCTATGTACAGTTGTTATAATGACAGATATTAACAGATTTAAAATGCAACAAATGATGTACTCACACAGATCCAATTTATTCATACATTTACAATGCCGGCACTCAACGCCACATGTGTCTTCTCGATCTACTAAAACCAATATGTCTCCCCAACCACGAGGGCGTAAACATTGGTGCCTTACCGGAAGTCAATAAGCGCTCCCCCTGCCTAAGAGGAATAACTCATTACAGACAATGAAAATACTTAGTTAACACCTATACAACGGCATAGGGCCCCAAGATATTGGGGGGGGGGGGCAAATAAATAAATAGCAATATAAAATTTTATCAAAGATCAATCATAAATAAAACTAGCATTCCAAGGGAAATTTTGAATCACTGCCACCCATATATGCCGTGTTCGAGGTGATCAATTAAAAAGTTGGAAAAAGGGATCATCAATGAATAAGTTACTTCTCTTGCCTTTTGTTGGGTTGTGATCACTAAAAAAAAGGTCTGAATTTTAAAAAAGTAAGCAGGCACAAACTAGTGATCAATTTTGCATCCTTGCAAGTCTCAAGTGGTCGAGACCAGGACTTTATTCCTACAAGTTTTTATGACCACCCCCTTGGCAGGATTGAATAGATGTGAACTAATGAACCCCCCTCTAAAAACCTATTTAGGTGGAAATTTTTCAAAAAAACAAAACATTTTCCCTACTCATTGAGGAGTGTGTGTCAAAATTACAAGTTTCTACTATTAACAGTTAGGGCTGAGCAAGTCTGGATACATAGTTAGATATATAGATAGATATAAATGTCAGAACACATGAATAGCCTAAACCCAGCAATAAACCAGTGTTGTGGGTAGCAGTGATTAAATTCCAGTTTTTTAGAGGAGGGGTTCAATATGCAATGTCAGTTTATGCTTCCTGTTGCTTCTCGTATTTTTCCACATCTATTCAATCCTGCCAAAGGGGTGGTTATAAAAACGTGTAGGAATAAAGTCCTGGTCTCAACCACTTGAGACTTGCAAGGATCACTAAGCTGACACATGCAACAGAAACCGGGTCTTCATCATGGTATTTTAAGAAAAGGGACATTTTACACTTTTTCATCTATTCAACACATGTAGCAATATGAGCCCAATAGATAGAATGAGTTTAGATGCGTATATGCAAAACTGTGCAGAGTATCTAAAATGCAATTGTTAGGTCAGGAATTATGATATGGGCTATA
Source organism: Architeuthis dux (assembly GCA_006491835.1). Classification (NCBI taxonomy): domain Eukaryota; kingdom Metazoa; phylum Mollusca; class Cephalopoda; order Oegopsida; family Architeuthidae; genus Architeuthis; species Architeuthis dux. The sequence goes on from VCCN01007343.1 coordinate 2,580,251, forward strand.
TTGACAAATTGTAAACAAAATGAATTCTTTTATTTGGCTAAAATGGAAAAGTAAGCAATGTTATTAAAATGAGGGTTTTGTTTTGTAAAATTACAGATTGAATCCTGATTATGGAATGCTTGTACAGGAATTTAGAATAACCAAAAACAATGTCGGCTGATCTGTCTAAAGAATTTACTGATGCAAAAAAAAAAAAAAAAAGAAATGATGTAATGCTTTAATGTCAAGAAAAGATCACATGTTAAAAATGGGCATACCAATAGAGAGAGTAGAAAAGAGGAGGGAGAGAGACCAGGACTAGCTGTTCAAGGCTAGGACTAGTGTCTGCGGTCCTGCCGCCCCTCCACAGGGTGCATGTTCAGTCAAACACAGAGATAGATGCGACTTCCAGAGTTTAAAAGAGCAACACAGTAGCAGCTATACTTTGACTGTTTGACCTTGTTTGATAATTCAAAATTCAACAATATTCTGGATGAGAACTTTAACCTACAAAGAGAGTTGACAGTAGATTTTTTAGTATCACGTTTCTTAAAAGTACAAATTCCCAAAGTGTCGCTACGAGTAAAGTCGAATAAAATGAACGAAGAACGAACATCAAACAATATCAGACCAGTTCCAACTATACATACCAGTGCAACACACAAGTCGTTTGCGTATATGGGGTATCATCAAACCACATAACGAAACACACATCATGACACTTTCACTTATCAAAGTAATTAGAAAGTGTCAACCAAAACTGTCAACATAGGTTTCTTCAGTTCTTAAGCTGTTCTGGCTGGCTATGTATATATGTATGTAACGTACAGGCCACACCAGTGGGGCTATAGGGCAGAAAATTTAAACATTTACTCCTTATGTATAGAAAAAACGTTTTTTCTTTGTTATTTTTTATTCCCCTTCTAAATAGGTTTTTTGTGTGGGGGTTCAATTTGCAATGTATGTTTATGCTAAATTGATCACTTGTTTGTGTCCAGCAACATTCACATTTGATTTTTGAAAATTCAGACTTTAATGATCACAACCCAACAACATGCAAGAGAAGTAACTTGTTCTTTGATCACCTTTTTTTCCAAATTTTAATTGATCACCCCCACCTTGGCATGCTGCCAAAAGACATTGGTTGCATGACGATTTCTATTGAGTGACAAACCAGACCTGTTTGTTTTTTTGAAAAATTCCCCCCGAAATAGGATTTTAGTCGGGCGTTCAATTTACAATGTGAGTTTATGCTAAATTGGTCCCTCAGTTTATGAGTTGGTCCCTGTTTCTTCTAGTCCTTCAGTACCAAATATGTGCTTATGTTTTATTTTATTTGCTGATAATTAAAAGGTGTCCTAATCCAGTGGTCTCCAAGCTTTTTCGTAATACGAACCCCAAATATTACTGAGACACTTAGAAAAAAACCCTTAAATTTGATAATAGAAAGTATATATACGTACACATCTTTTCATTTACCTTTATTAAAAACTATACCGTTTCATAAAAATAGTGAGCTGTAAATTAATAATGAATGTTAATATAAACAATACTTAACAATCTCCGGAGAGCAGAAATAGTTCGACATTGTTCACAAAATGAAATTAAAGTCAAAAACTGAAATATTTTATGTGTTATTAATGTTTTACCTAATATTAACAATTTTGATCAAGCTTCTCTGTCAAACCTTACTGACAAACCCCCGTCTAAACCCCTTGTTTTCACGAACGCCCCAGGTTTTTAGGTTTGTACGAACCCAGGTTGGTGACCACTGTTCTAATGAACTTTAATAAGGACTTCCGTTTCTTTTTTAAATTATGTTTCTAATCATACAATGCCAAATTAATGCCAAAGTGTTGTTTTCTTTTCTGGTTGTGTTTGTTTGATCATATTGTATAACAGCGATCTGTGTCTCTTCTGGTCACCATGAGAGATGAGAAAGGTTGATTTGCTGCAGGTTGATGGGAGCTGATCTTTCTGTGGAGGGAAATCAATTTCGGGGAAAAGTCTCTCCCACATGGGTGGAGAGAAAAGAGGACAAAATTCAAGGCTCTTCAATTGGAAATCTGGGGTTTTATATCTGTCGATATAGATTCTTTTCTGGGCCGTTTCACGGGTTACTTCGAGGTATGGAATTCTGTTTCTTTTAGTTTTCTAAATGAGTTAGTAGTAATTCAGAAAAGTAACCAAGAGAATTAAGGGTTGTTCCTCCTTCTTCCACCCATCCGGGTGAAA
>VCCN01007343.1:2610104-2620865 GCA_006491835.1 Architeuthis dux
AAAAGCGCTAATTTAGCACTTTTTGCAATGACAAATCAAGAAACGCGTTAAATTGGCAACACTGCCTATAGACGCCATGGTTTATGGCTTTGCAAAGCTGATATATGTTCATATCTAAGCGTGTAGACCAGCTACTATTTTTCATACATAGCCCCAATATATGTCCGAATTACGATGCTATAAACAAAATGAAGATTCACATACTTAAAACAGATTTTAGACTCTTTTTAAAAATCTTTGTACATATTGTTGGATATTTAGACACCCAGTTGTTGAAAGTTAAACAGGATATCGACGAAAACCCCAAAACTGCAAGGTGTCCAGAACCGGAAACAGACACAACAGGTATGCAAAAGTCATAAACAGGATATCGACTGAACTCCAACCTATCTGAGGTGGGCTGGAAAATCAGTGTGGGCGTTCGAACTCCATAAACGGCAGAGAGACACCAGACACCCTCAGAGAGACAGACCGCCTAGGCTGGGGGAAGACACAAGGTCAGTTCCCCTGTTGGGAACAGTCTGTCGGCTCTCATTGTCTCTCTCCCACTCTTCATTGGCCACACAACACAATGTATCTTATGGAATAAAAATATATCCTCATATTTTTATAAACCAAGTTTTGAGTCTTCCTTTTTCTCCAAGTTCAGGATTTTCCTCCCGCGGACCAAGATGGCTATACAACACATTAACGCCTAAAAGTAGCTAGATTATTATCACAATAATTAAAATAAATAGCTAAAATTGGCTAGAACAGAGAGAGAGATATATCCTGATATTTTTATAAACCAAGTTTCGAGTCTTCTTTTTTCTCCAAGTTCAGGTTTTCCTCCTGCGGACCAAGAGGGCTATAATAACACATGAAGTGGAGGATAAAAAAAAAAGGGGGTAGGTTTTCTATTACTGTGAAGTAATAAACTGACCCCTCCCCCATGATTAATACAACTTCAATGATTAATGAATTATTCATAGTTTTTGAATTGCCATTACAATATATTGTATTAAGCTATATATATTTACTAGGCATAGCTTTGCAATGCCCAAAACATGTCACACTGCTCTTTGATTAAGCCTGTTGAGAATTTAATCTCTGTAATTAAAAATCTTCTCAAAATAAAATAGCATCTATATAATTAGGATTTGATGAAAATCATTCAATTTTAATTAACTGGATTTGGAAAAAAGATACATTTACATTTAACGTGTGTCTGTTACCTGAAAAATCACTTTAATTGTAAAGTGAGTGCTGAGTCAATTTTCCTTACCCATAAGTTATGAAAGCCCACCTAAATTGACCTGCTTCTATAGGACAGCTAAATAAGGATGACCAAAAAAGAGAAAACCTGCTATTATCCATAATGTATAAGTATATTCCCAGTATTTAAAAAATGTCATATGACGGGTAATATTCTAATTATATATATAATTATATACATATACATATAAGTTTGGTCGAATACGATGGACAAGGAAAACCTTTTCATCTTTTTGGTTAATTTTTCTTGTTTAGGCACAACCAAACTTGCATTAATGAAGGATTACTGCCCAAATACACAATATATATACTAAGATTAGCTTAGTCTGGTACAAGGCCATGAGTGTGGAGCAACCCATGAGAATCAAAGTTTTGTGCTATATTTGTTACAATATATAAAAGGAACACTTAAGGAGTTGTGAGATTTTATATATATTTATCTGAAGATCGAAGTCTCGTGAAACCAACTGTACAGGTTGTAATGAACCAATAAATATTCTTCTACAATATTTGGAAACAGGTGTGTGTGTGTGTGTGTGTGTATATATATATATGTTTATGTATACAACTAGGTATGGTCAGTTTTGATCACCTGAATCAGAATTTTCCCATGCTTGATTCCGAAATGGTAAAACACATACACACACATAATTGAATTTGACCTGGGGTCAGATTATCTAGCCCCAAAAAAGAGACAGAAAGTCTACGATTGCTAGTCAAAATTGGCGCCCCACGGAGAACTCAGTGGTGGAGTGACGGTTCCGATATTATTTTAATGGATTAGATTTTGGACAGGGAAAAAACACACTAAGAGTGTCACGTGATCGGCTAAGAAGAGGTTTTCTCTTAGTTTTAATTTAAAAATCAAAATCCGGAGAAGACTGCCAGTTCTCTTTGGCACGGGTCACCCCTGGCACTCGGGCAATTTAATTGATCATAGCTAAGTAGGAAAGAGAGAAAGAGAAGATATGACCATAGCGTAGATTAGAAAGTCACCCAGCCACTATGTTTGTGTGGCGATCAACCGGACAAAAACTAAATAGGGTGAAGGACAGAAGGACAGAAGGACACATTGACTGCAGAACAACAAGATAGATTGTCCACACAAAAGTAAATAAAGCATTCTTCTCTCACAACAAATATGGGTGTTTCGACCTGGGTTATTCATTCTCTCCACAGCATGGAATTCGCTGCAACGGCACAACCACAAGTGACGCAACAGAAGATGCCAACAACAAAAAGGTATAACTTATAACCCTTCCTTGCTTTCGTGTGTATGAACATTTCATCTTTACCAACTCAACCACTTTTGAAAGAGTGAGTTGTATATTTGCTTACGCTGATGTTTGTTCTCCAGTCAGCCATTTGAATTACAACAAACTTTCAGTTATTCAGTATGCACACCAAATATGCATGACTATGGTACATATTAAGCTTTATATATAAAGTCCCCAAAAAGGTCATAAAGATAGAAGGCGAGATACTAGAAGAGGTCGATGAATACATCTACCTAGGTCAGGTAATAAAACTAGAGAAAGACCATGACTGCGAAATAAAGCGACGCATAACGATAGGTTGGAAAGCATTTGGTATGAATAGAGACATTCTGAAGAGCACCTTGCCAATGTGCCTAAAACGGAAAGTATATAACGGGTGCATAATACCAGCCATGACTTATGGCTGCGAAACCTGGAAATTAACCAAACGAGCAGAAAACAAACTTAGAATAGCACAGAGAGCCATGGAAAGAGCAATGCTAGGGGTAACGCTAAGAGATAGAAAAAGATCAACATGGATCAGAGAAAAGACTAGAGTAAAGGATATTATACAACTAATTAAGCAACAAAAGTGGAGATGGGCCAGCCACCTAGCGAGAAGAGATGACAATAGAGGGGGGAAAAGATTAACAGATTGGTGCCCATGGGATAGTAAAAGAAGTAGGAAACGGCCAGACACAAGATGGCGGGACGAGATAGAAAGGTTTGCCAGTAAGACTTGGCAGAGATTAGCACAAGATAGGTTGTCATGGAAGGAGATGGGAAAGGCCTTCGTCCAGCAGTGGACTTATAACGGCTGATGATGATGATGATTTACTTGCAGACAGCCGCACTATCATGAAAGTCTGTAGAACCCTACAGCCAGCTCAGGTTCCTACCAACTACAGGATGTTTACGCTGTCTAACCACAGTTCAGCCTTACTGTCGAAACATTTCCACAAAGGGACGACAGACACCCATAGCTAGTTCGGGAATCAGTCAGGAGAAGGACACTCCTGCCAAACCTATGACCTATGGGTCCTGCACCTACCTGCGCCACTCCGGTGGCCCATAAGATGAAAACCCTCGGTTTAAAGGGTGGGGTCAACCCTGGGCAAGTCGCACTTCACCTTAAAACTACACTACTCAGGCTGGAGGTTTACTTTGCACGTCGGTCCAGCCGTCTATGAACCAATGCTGTGGAGGGCCAAAATCTTTGTTCGCAAAGCCAAGCCAGCCATTCATTCATTCATATTTACTAGGCATAGCTTACTATAGCCAGTCGCGGTGCTAGGTCTGACTCTCCCCCCCAATTGTTAAATTTGCGCCCCTCACAAAAGTAAAAGGTTTAAACGGTAGGTCTGATTGCGCCCCCAGAGCTCCAGAGCTCCAGAGCTCCAGAGCACCATGGGGTTATCTTGTGTAATTTTTGCAGTAGACAGTCACATACCGAGATAAATGGACAGACATCTAACTACAATTGAAGAAATCTGTGTATGCACCGGGAGTACCTGACCATTATATGACGTTGACATTCGACAGCATACAAGGCAGTGCAGTGTAAAGTTTGTAGTTTTTTTGATCAGTGGTCCTCAAGAAATCTAATAAGAAAATATTAAAGATTATAGATCTTTCTTAGTTTCTATGAATATCCTTCCCGTGACTTCCACTCTTTAGAATTATCTAAAGATCGACATTCGACAGATATATTAGTCAGCACACAAGGCAGTGTAGAGTTGAGTTTGTAGTTTTGGGGATCAGCGGTCCTCAAGATTATAGATCTTAGATTCTAAAAATTATCTCCCTTGACTTCCACTCTTTAGAATTATCTAAAATCTGAATTTGCAACACTGAAGAGAAGTAACTAAAATACTTTGGAAGGAAAATTATTTTTCATGACAATTATGGCAGGCTGCTCCAGACACCATAAAGTCTGGTCCCTTTCAAACATGCACCTTTGGACATTTGCCCTAGTTTGGTGAATTATAATAAGAACTAGCACTCCAAGGGAAATTATGAATCATCACCACCACCCATATATGCTGTGTTGGGGGTGATCAATGAATGTTACTCCTCTCGCCTTTTGTCGGGCACTAAAATTTTTTTAAAAAAGCATGAACCTGCTGGACACAATTTAAAAACCTATTTTCCCTACTCATTGGGGGGGGGGTGTGTGCAAAATTTCAAGTTTCTACTATGAACAGTTAGGGATGGGCGAAGTCCGGATACATAGATAGATAGATATGATGCTAGGAAAAGACAATGTGGAGACTCAGAATAATTGAATACATGTTTCGACTTATTAAGTCATTTTCAAAAGGAAGACAGAGAAGTGATATGTCTGCATAGACCGAGGTTTGTATCTGAACGAGGGTTATTAGTAGTGAGTGTGCGTGTTTTGTATTGTGGTAAGTCTTTCTGTCTTGAGAGAGTGTGTATGTTGCTAGATTTCATCAGCAGTTTGGCAGTGGAACTTTTGGTTGACCTTATGTACATTCCATGACCAAAGTGTTTTGGGGAAAATATGTGTGTGTGTGTGTGTGTGCCGGGGTGGGTAATGTGTAGATTAGAGTGTGGTGTGGTGTGTTGTGTATGGAGAGTAGTAGTGATTTGTTAATATTCTGAGTATCCACATTGTTTTTTCCTAGCATCATTACGTCGGATAACCTTTATCCTATTGTACACCATAGATAGATATAAATCTCAGAACACATGAATAACCTAAACCCAACAATAAACACGTGTTGTTGTTGACAATGATTTATATTTTAAAAGGTGCCAAATTTAAGCTTTTCGCACCAGTGACTCAATAAAAAGTCAATATCATAAACCATAAGTTATTGTTTGAAATTGACTTTTGAATTCCTTGTTCTCTGAAAAAATGGTTTTTTTTGTAGGCATAAGGAGTACAACAGACCTTCCAAGTCTCATGCATTCTGCATGAGACACATTTTGATACATTCTCATTCAGCTGTCCGGGGCGGATCCAGAGGATCTTCCAGAGAATTTTTCTGAAAATCTTTATTTAAACTGTTTTCTGAGCGTCTTCAGGAGTTTTAAATTTTTTTGTCTCATAATTTTCAAAGTTTTCTGGAGGAGCAGACCCCCTAAAAGCCCCCCACCCCTCAATTTTTTATTTCACATACAAGACTTTTGAAACACTTTTTAAATAGACTTCTAGACAACACTTAATTTCAGTAGCTGATATGCCCTGAAAACGCAATTTTAGCCAATCTTGGATAAATAATTTTCAAAATTTGCTGGGGGAGCACCCCACCCCCATTTTTTTTTTAGAAGGAGGAGGGGGCACACGATTCTCACTGATTTTCAACATTGAAACTTGACAGCAGTGTTGCCAACTCAAAAAATATTTTCGCGCTAGTTTGATGCCGAAAGGCGCTAAATTTTTTAAAATAGCCAGAAATGGCCATAAATCACCAAAAAGACGCTATAAATGGTCAAAAATAGCCAGAAAACGGCCAAAATGTTTTTGGCGAAACGCGCACTTCCAAAACAAGAAACGCGCTAAATTGGCAACACCGCTTGACAGGTATGGTAAATATTTAAATTTTCATCCCTCTAACTCCATTGGTGCTTACTATTCGCGTGACACAGCTAGCAAGTCTCACTTGAAAACTGAAACTTATGTTGACAGTTTTGGTGGCCGGTTCTAATAGTTGTTAGGCATTGTAAAAATTCAATAATTTAAATTAAAATGTGGTTATGTTTGCCGTGTGAATAAAGTAGGATTTAAATATTGTGAAGTTTCAAAAATGTAATTGTTTTTCAATGACCAAACAGCAATTTTAAATATATTTTAAAAAGGGTGTGTAATCAATCCTTGGTTTGATTGTGTCGAAAATACGATAGCATAAGACTGGCTTTTAAAAAAATGGCTAGATATTTCAATGGCTGGCTTTAAAAATTGGCTAGATATTTCAATGGCTGGCTTTAAAAATTGGCTAGATATTTCAATGGCTGGCTTTAAAAATCGTGTTTAATAGCTGATCAATATGTTGTAGTTAGTTATCTGGAAATTAAATCTAGCCATTTTTAGCCATTTTAAAGCCAGTCTTATGCTACCGTATTTTAGACCCAATGAAACTACCCCTTTTTTACGCTATTTAAAATTGCTGATTGGTCGAAAGGAAAAACAAATAAATTTTATGAACTTCACAATATTCAAATCCTACTTTATTCAAACAGCAAACATAACCAAATTTTAATTTTAATTTAAATTATTGAATTTTGACCCAGAGATTACTAAAAAAAGGGTGACCGGAAAAAAGTCATAGCAAATTGTTTAAAAATAAATTTTTTTTAAGGAAATCTCCTTCCTGAGAATTTCTAAACTTTGCTAGGTCTGTAAAAATCACATTTAATTTATAGCAATAACATAAGTAAAGTTTACTTTATTTTAATAAAATAATTCTAGAAGCTCTAAAACAGTTTTTCAGTGTATTTCAGCAGTGTATTGAAATCCTAGCTTAACATAATTTTAAACCAAGATAATCCACAAAATGCGGGATACTTGATAGGTCTCAATGCGCGAGATTCGTACAAATTCATTACATGGAGGGGCGGGGACAGCACATGGCTACAAAATGCGAGAGTCTTCCCGCGAAATGCGGGAGACTTGGTAGGTCTACTTTTAGCGACAATGTTTAATTAATTATTACTTATTTTAATACTTTTAATTAAATACATTAAAATATTATTTTATTTTAAAAATAACCAAATAAAAAATAAATATCCAATTGTTTTTCGTTTTAGGGTGGATTTTAACAGGTTTTTGAAAAGTGTCAGGATTTTAGAAGTACATAACTTGTCAAGATAAGATCAATCTTTTTCTTTGCCTTATTTCATATGATCAACAATGTTTTTATAAGATTTTGACAGCACTTTAAAAAGGGTTGAAAAATACAACAAAATATAGGTGCATGTATATTGTGTTAGTGTAATAAAACATTGGTGTTTACAAGAACATCTTATCGTAAAATGCACTGAAGAAAAGCAGAGAAAATACCATTTGATTTTACTGTCGAAATGATGACTGTTAATGTAACTAATGTTATTTGTCTTAAAAGCATTTGGGGGACGAACAAGGTATACCCAATACCGGCGCTACTTTTTATGCATGACATACGTTTTTCTTATACCTGACGCAATCCAGATACACGTTAACGGAATATACTGATAAAAAAAACCCCTCTATATTTGATACTTCCTGACATAAATACATGTATTATAGTATACACACACGTTTTATTATATATAATATTTCATAAAACATCTCGTCGATATATATCAATGTTGTTATTAAAAAGCGAATTTTGCTGGAATAGCCTGGAGTTTAGTTTCCAATTTTTAAAAATATTTACAATGATGTTGTTTTAGGGTCAAAATTCGGATAGCAGGAAAATTATTCTTATTATAATATTTTAATCTTTCTTTATTATATTTTCATAATTACGAAAAAAAAAAGTATTTTGGACAGATCGATTTTTAAGTTATCGAACCCAATCATAAAACAATTCGACTAAGAAAGGCAATAAAACAAATTCTGTAAAAATATGGATTTATTTGAAAATAACGTTTTTTTTTTCATTGGGAAAATAAATATAAATTTATTCTGGCTATTTTTCGATCAGAACATCCATTACGTTTTCGTTAATTTAAACCAATATTAGCGACTTTCGTTACGGAAGATCATACACGTAAATTTATTTTATTTTTTCATAAAACCTGATTTTGTCAGTATTCCTTTTTTTTTTTTTAAGTATAACTTAGATTTAAAAAACAAGGAAACCCGATAGAACATTAAAATTAATGTTTTTTTATTTTCCAATATGACATTAAAATAAGGTTTTTGACTTACGTTATTTAAGCATGAATATCAAAATAAAGTGTAAATTTGATTAATTAATTGTAACTCAATAAAATGATAAAATTAATTCTGGTAAGTAAAAAATAGGATTTATTTTATTTGATAAAACATTATGCTACTTTTGTTTTAACTTACGTATCGAATAACTTCATGATGACATGACATGCCTTTTTCTTATCTAAAACGTGTTTCTTACATAAAGACTCAAAGATAAATAGATAACATTATCAAGATAGACTTTAAAGAGTTAAACAGCTTCTTTTAACCCTCGATTTTCAGTTTATTTGCAAATAAAAAGGGTTAAATTCGTCTAAAAGACGATGTTTTTCACGATTTTCATTACCAAAGCTGTAAGGTTGCCTCCCTTCTGGTTTCTAATATGAACAACAGACCACTGAAAAAGCCGATCTTATTTTATGATATTCTAAGGCAATAAAAACTAAATTAATGTCTTGCATGTTATGCTAATGTTAAATTGAACATCGCTCTATAAATATAGGGTAAAATCACAAGGGTGTGGCTTTTTGTTGGAGTACAAGAAACGAAAGAACAACAGGGGGGGTCGGAACCTTTTTTAGTTCATTATTATTATGGATTCCACGTGTTTTTAGAAAGTTGCATGTGCACGCTGATGCAATCGCCTTTTGAAGAAAAAAATGTTCATTTTCCGTTGGAACATTAAGGTTTTTTAGGATATAAAACCGGCAAATAGTTTATATAAAATGAATATCATTATGTATTTTTACTCAGACATTGACCAAGTCTTAGATATAAGCATTTGAATTATTTTCTTCGTCTACAAATTTAAATAGCAGTACATTATTCGGGAAATAACCCCCTTTTTTTTAACAGAACCGAACCATTGCTTTTTAAATTAAGAATTAAATCAAAATAAATATTAGTAAGTAAGTAAATGAATAAAGATTAAACAGATAGGTGTTTACTTCCTTTTTTTTTACCTGTTAATTAAAAGAAAATAATTAAAATATACTTACTACAGATGCAAGCAGATATTAATCGTAAACAACTCTCGGGTATTACACAATCTGGAAATAATGGTTGGAGCAAATATGTTGTAAAGATCAACGAAGCTGCGGCGATTCCAACGGGACATATAAGTAAAAAATTAATCCATAGACAAAGAAAGCCCATGAAATCCCCAAATGCTCTTTTGATGTAGATATATTCGCCTCCAGACTGGGGGAATGTGGCCCCCAATTCGGCATAACACAGGGCACATAACATGTTATAAAGTCCACAGACCGCCCACATGACCAAACTAAGACCGACGGACTGGACATTCTGGAGGATCCCAACTGGGGAAACGAATATCCCTGATCCGATGATGACCCCCACGATGATAGCAACACCTTGGATAAGTGTCACTTGCTTTTTTAGTTCAATTTTTTCGTTTTTGGCTGGGCTACCCATTTTGTTTTGTGGGTATCTTTTTGCGGGTGTGACTCAAGTGCGGCCGAGCAAAAGACGAGCGGCCAACTGCGCTAAAACGGTGTTGATGAACTGGTTGGATGAGAGGGAAACCACTATCCGCGCTTTGCGCTTTTTCACCCTTTCTCTTTGCTGTATATATATATGTTTATATATTTATTTATATTATTTTAAAAATTTTTCCTACTTTTCTCAGCTAATTAATTCTAGCTTTCTTTCCATCCACATCAAGACGATTCTTTTTTCTTCTTTCTCTTTGGGACCACGGAATCACATAATATACGTTCACAGTCTGAATCTAGATAGTAAGCAACTAACTTGTCTGCTTTAGTGAGTGACTGACACTCGACAGCAGCTGTTCTTCTCAGATTAGCTCGTTTACGTTAGTTTAAAAAAAAATCATATCACCAAAATTATTAATATTAAATAAAATAAATTTATAGATTACATTCACATAAAAAAAAAATTATATTTAAAAAGAAAGAGATTAATAATGGTCTAATGTATGTTTTCAAGTTGTTTTCCCAGATAGTGCGTACTACGTAGGTATAAGTTTTTTTCAATTAGACTAGTTTACCAAAAAATAATAATACCAATAATCATTAATATTAAATTAAATATGATAAATTTATAGATTATTAAAGAAAATTATATATAAAATTATATTACATATATAGTATAGATTATTAAAAACAATTATTTAACAGATTATTGAAGAAAAATATAATTAGTCAAAACTAAGTTCAATATAAACTTCCCAGTAGTGATTAAAATAGTAAGTTACTACTTTAAAAAAAGCAATTAAATTAGATATCTTTAAAAAGAGTGTTCTTATATTGTTTTAAATTTTTTTCTTCAGATTAAGTAGATATCTTTATGCAGATATAATTATTTCTCTTTTAAACAATAATTTTA
>VCCN01007343.1:2620875-2631464 GCA_006491835.1 Architeuthis dux
TTAATGTAGATTTTTAAAAATATTTATTAGTCCAAGCTAAGTTTGATATAGACTTCCCAGAAGAAATGAAAGTACAACTTTTAAAAAATCAATTAACGTATTTGAAAAAAGATTAATTATGGTCTTGTTTTCAAGTTGTCGGGTTGTTTTTTTTAGATTAGATAGATATATTCATGTAGGTATAATTATTTCTCTTTTATAATAGTTTCCCAAAAAATCATAACACCATACAATAGATTATTGAAGATAAAAAATGTGTTAAGCCAAACCAAGTTTAAGAATATAGAATTCCCAGTAGTAGTTATCAAAGTGGTTACTTACTACTTATCTAAAAAATCAACGAAGGTCAATATTTTTTTTTAAAATAATTATTATTTTATAATATTTTTAATTTCCCAATCACCAAAAATGAACTTTAAAATTGTGTGTTAGCGATATAAAACGAGTACAAAAATCATTTTAGGGGAATAGATATGAGCTCAAAAATGATGTAACATTTTTTTTCTGGGTTATATTTGGAATATAAGGAAAGAAATTTCTAAATCATTTCTACTGAAAACTTTTTTTTTCTTTTTTGGTATAGTATATTATTTTTCAATTTAAATGCATTATTAGGTGTTAGTAAGTAAAAAAAACAAAACGTTACACACCATCTATATTTTCGTTTACGTTGGGTAGGTTTATCATTTGCATAATTTCGCGGTTTAAAGAGCAGTTCATAATCAATTGTCTCATCTCATTGTTTAAACAAAGTTCTGATAAAATAATATTGTTGTCAATTATTGCGGTCACTCCAACTGCAGACATCAGGGAAAGAAGCATAGTGTAGGAAAAGTATTTAACGTAGGTCGGTTTTTTCATGATTTTTTTATCCATTTTCTTCTGTTTCAGATTTGTACGAAGAAATATTTTTAAAATGAAGATCGATTCGTGGACTCACAAAGAAAATGATGCAATTCTGAAGTAAATCTCCAAGTTAAGACTTTTCAAGAAGACGACCAGATTTTTCAGCAGAGCACAGGAAGAAATGTAGACTTTCACCTTTTTGCAAACGGCTTTCTTGCAGGATTGAATATTATGACTTTATTATTTGCAAGTCTTATTGAAAATGTACTGGAAGCGATTAGATGACGCAATATTCCTTTTAGTTACGTGTTATTCGGTTGCTAGGTAAAGTTTAATAAGAACCCGAGAAACTGAAACTTGAAATACGCATGTTGTCAGGTAGTTGAAAAATGGCCAAAAACCCGCCAAAAATGGCCAAATGCTAAAATCTGTATATATAAAGTTGTCTAGAATGTCTAGAAGGTGTAGAAGCTGCTACCTAGGTAATTGGCGAATTAGATTGGTCCTTTAAATATTCAAACGAAGACCTACAAACTGCGATAACTTGGGCTTTGAAGGAAGTCACAAAGTCAAACAAGATATACCTTTTTTTCTATGTAGAAACACAAGGTGATTAATCTTCAGTTCGTTTGTTTCTTCTTAAGTATTAGCATTAATTAGTGGCTTTAGTACTGGTTAGTAGTTGAGAAAATAGGGAAGGAAAATAGAATAGAGTGTGGTTAGCATTTAGAAGATTCAGTTGATCTTTAGATATGGCCTGATTTAGGAGACGCCGAAATAGGTGCCACTAGCTTCGTTCACAAGTTGACTCTGTCTGGTGAATTACCTAAAAGCGTGGCAAACTCGAGACGCTGAGGTTGACCCCAAGGTCAACTGTCTAGACAAGCAGGAAGTGCATCTAAAAAGAGCACAAGATAACTCCTGTTGTCCAGAGGACATGACACAAAGCATAACAAAAACAATGCCAATATCTGATTTTCGCAAAGTACAATATTTAAAATATATAGCCCATGTAACAAGACTACCTAATTTTTCCATTCAGAAACAGTTGCTATTTGCCAATGAAAGAAAATATTCTCTCAAAATTCATAGCTAAACATTTATCTACCATGCAGATACAAAAGAAAATGATAAAGAAAAAGTTTTTGATATGCCAACGTTATCAGCATATGTAAATGTAATGTTTATATATGTATTTTTATGTTTTTAAGTCAATAAACATGCCGAATCGGAGACTACCCAGCAGCCCCATTTAACGAGCCCCGTTTCCGGTACCGGAAATAGGAGCCCAGGTATGGGAGTAGGAAGAACCTCTCTGGACCAGGCAATCGCCCTGTAAGCACGTCTTTTGTTCTCTCTCTTCTTTTCTTAAACACAGCTAATACAGTTGTGAATCAAACTAAACACAACTAAACACAACTAAAAAAACAGAAAGGAACAAACGAACAGCAAGAAAAACAAACAACAGACAACATTACAATAGCGATGAGGTAAAAGAACGAAAAAACAAAAAAACACACCATAATACTGGCCACAAGGAAAACAAAACGAAAAACCTATCCGATGCATGTGCAAAAAAAATGGGTCTCCCACAATTTCCGATCTTCAATTGCAAAACGGAAGGGAAAATCATCAGATGGAAGAAATGAGTTACCAGGCTAAAACACCTATTTATCGCAGAGATGATCAGTGGAGATATGAGACAAAAAGCAGTGCTGGTGACAACCTGAACGACATCGTAGAAGATTTACAGAGCGAACGATTAACACCACGAGGAGATGAAACATTCCGACAGACTCGTTAAAGTGGTGGAAAGCTATTTCGAGGCCACCCTCTACCAGCTTCAAAATACATACAATGGCTAATGCCAGTATCTGAGGAGGACGCCAGAAGATATGTATACATATAACAAAAGATTGATGATGTGTAAAAAAAAGTTGCATCTGTCATAACCTCTGGACGACAGGAGTTGGCTTGTGCTATTTTTAGAAGCACTTCCTGCTAGTCTAGACAGTTGATCTTGGCGTCAACTTCAACATCTCGAATTTGCTGCGATTTTGGGTAAAATCACCAGTCAGAGTCAACTTGTGGACAAGACTGGTCACACCTATTTGACGTCTCCTAAATCTGGCCATATCTAAAGATCAGCTAAATCTTCTAAATGCTAACCACACTCTATTCTATTCTTCCTCCCTATTGTCTCAACTACTAACCAGTACTAAAGCCACTAACTAATGCTAATACTTAAGAAGAAACAGATGAACTGAAAGAACGGACTGATCACCTTGTGATTCTACATAGAAAAAAAGATAGGTTGTTTTTTATATATCTTGTTTGACTTTGTGACTTCTTTCGAAGCCCAAGTCATCACACCCACCAATACATAATATACAGCAAGCAACAAAGGCACTAATATCAGACAACATTACAGTAGGGGTGGGCAAACTATGGCCTGCAGGCCACATACGGCCCACAAGGCTTATTTGTGCAGCCTGCGAACGTTCTTGCACAGTGATGTCAGTTTGTGTGATCCCAGACATTCTCACATAGAATAATGCGCCCAACGAGATTACAATGAGATTTTGCAGCCATGTTGCAAACAGAGACTTACACTAGCAAAGGACAAAGTATTATTTTAAAGTCTTTTAAAATATTTTATTTCAAATTTATCCTAACAATGAGTGCTACAAAAACTCAAAATAAACAGAAAATTGAAAATGAGTGCCATACGTTTAACAAGGAATGGACGTACAAGTATTTTTTTACAAATGTTGGAAGTAAAATAGTGTGCCTAATATGCCATTGACAGTGTTGCTGTTTTTAAGGAGTATAATTTGAAGAGACATTTTCAAACTAAGCACAGTAACTTTGGAAATCATTTATCAGAAAGTGAACTCCAGCGAAAAGCCAATGACTTGTTGAGAAGTTTAAAACAACAACAACTGTTTTTGTAAAACAAACAACCATACAAGAGGCAGACAATACTCTGAAGGAGAGTTTTAAGAATATTAAACTGACTGAATTCTATGCATCACTCAGTACAAAGAAGTTTGGTAATTTGAAAAGGTTTGCCTGAAAAATGTGTGTATTCTTTGCTTCAACCTATATTTGTGAACAGACTTTTTCATGTATGAACAAATCAAAGAACAGGTCTCTTCTAACAGACTCAAATTTGCATGCTGAATCCAGACTACAACAAACTTGTGCAGGATTTTGTGCAATTGCATGAATTTCATTAAGAGTTTGAGTAACTGTTCATAACATTTATGAAGCAACACAATATTAAATTCAGTTTTATCTGTTACTTTCTTTGTATACCAAATAATACAGTTTTATGAATAATTGTATTTTTATGTGAAAATAAATTTTATTCTTTTAGTAAATTTAGTTTATTGTTCAATGTGGCCCGCTAGAGACCTTACAGATGTTCATGTGCCCCCCCCCCCCCCCCCGGAGAAAGGTTTGCCCACCCCTGATCTATAGCATTCAAAGAGAAGGTCGAACCATGGAAAACTGTTAAAGATTAATAAATACATACAATAGATCGCCCATGGGAACTTATTTTAGGTGGGAGAATGCTGAATCCTGACTACAACAAACTTGTGCAGGATTTTATGCAATTGCACAAATCTCATTAAGAGTTTGAGTAACTGTTCAGTAACATTTATGAAGCAACATAATGTTAAATTCAGTTTTATCTGTTACTTTCTCTGTGTACCAAATAATAAGGGAAAAAACGGGAAATTGAAAATGAATGCTGTACTTTTAACAAGGAATTGACGTACAAGTATTTTTTAAGTCTTTTAATATATCTTATTTCAAATTTTATTATCCTAACAATGAGTGCTACAAAACTACAAAAAAAAACCCAGAAAATTGAAAATGTACCAAAAATAGGGGAGGGCAGTGATACTTCATACAGTGGGATAGGTCGGACACCCAAGAGTTTGTTTACATCGTCCATGAGTAATTGCAAAACAACAAGTCCAGAACTTCTTTCTCCAGGTCAGAATTTATGTTTTTTGAGGTTCCTGTGTATTCTTTTGGAATGCATATCATAAGCTCTACCTACATAAATACGGCAAGCAGTGATTTATGTATTATTATAGTGAATCTGTGTTATATGTAGAAGATATAGCTGTTGTGTGAACTTTGAGGGTAGTCATTATTTTTATTGTAGGGGGATAGGTTGGACAGTCAAGCAGAGGGATAGTTTGTCAGTGTACCAACCATACCCGCCCATACTATTACAAAGTTATGACCTTTAAAATGATAACACTACTTCCTTTAAGTAATTATATTATCAACTCAAAGTGAAACACAACACCTAATAGCCATCAGAGAATGTATATTTATATATTATGTATTTATCTGTACTCTATAATAATAAATATATGAGAAATAGGGAAATAGATAGGCTTAGAGTTTAGAGTTTTTTTTGTAATCTGATGACTGAAAGTGAGAAGTAAAGTCAATATTAAGTTTCTTTTTAATCTGAAATAGATGACTGAAAATGTGAAGTAAAGTTAATATTAAGTTTGTTTTGTAATCTGTAATGCCCATTAGATGGTAGAGAGAGAGAGAGAGGAGAGAGAGACAGACAGTGACAGACAGACAGAGACAGACAGAAATGAGGGCAATTATGCATCATCTTAAATCAAAAAGAAAGAGGCTAAGCCAATTATCCATAATTCTGAAGATGCTTATTTCAGTTTTAAAAGATTATATTTCTAACAAATAGGAAGCGGTTCCTTTGTATTGAAGTTTATTTTTGTACTTTGTACTTTAGGATAATAAAATGTCTTTGAAATGATTAAATTTATGTTTTTAGCCAATCCAACCAGTGTTGCCAATTTAGCGCGTTTCGCACTAGATTTAGTGCGTTTCTTGTTTTGGCGGTGCAAAAAGCGCTAAATTACCGCGTTTTCGCCTAAAATATTTTGGCCGTTTTTTGCCATTTTCTGGCTATATTTGACCATTTTTAGCATCTTTATTTTGGTTTTGGCCATTTTTGGCAATTTAAAAAAACTTTTTGGCAGTCAAACTAGCACGAAAATATTTTTTGAGTTGGCAACACTGAATCCAACTCTGTTAATTTCAAGAATATGCCAATTAATACATGTGGCTGAACTATCCCACCCCTCTGACCGAACTATGACCACTAGGTGGGATAGTTTGGACGATTTACAAACTTGTGTTTTGTTAACTGTAGCTTAAAATTGAAAGGAGCTAAGAATTTGATCCTATCTGTCTGAAGAGCCAAATGATAAGGTTACATTTTAACATCGACACAATTACACAACTGCTTAAACCTGATTTTTTAGAAATACTTTTTTTTAAAAAGCGGCCGAAGTATCACTGCCCTCTCCTACAGTTGTATGAATAATTGTATTTTTATGTGAAAATAAATTTTATTTTTTAATAAATTTTATTTTTTGTCGAGTGCGGCCCTCTAGAGACCTTATCATTTCGCTTTGCGACCAATCACTTATCTCTGTGCTTGATCTGTACAAAAATGGCATTTTGACTTCATCCATGCTCGTTCATTAAACAGATTTCTACTTTTATGTATTTTCTGCCAATGTTTTGACTCATACTTCCCTGTCTCCTGAGTTACCCTTTGATGTTATCAAAAGTACCACTGTTTACCAAAAGTATCAAGTCGATTATTTTGGTTACTGTCTCTCTGTATATTTTGAACTTCCGATATTTTCTTTTCGTTTATCTATCTATCTATCTATTTTCATTTATGCACCCCTTTGCTATTGTAAAATAATACGGGCAGGAAAGGTTTTGCAAAGCAAATAGGGTTAGATGAAGATGTTAGATGTAGTAAACCAATCAAACGCTCTTTCACAGGGCTTTTGAAATCTCATGTTTCTGATTGGCCGAACCGTTAGACAAAGATTTTGATTCTTTTTGGCGGTTAAATACGTTGGACTCGAGAGTCGGCAAGGAATCTTGGCAAAGGGCAGACGTGGCCCCTGGTTGTCCCGCCAGACATGGGGAGGCAAACAGAGAGCGGGAGAGTTAGCTAGATGTTAAAGTGGGAGAAGGGTGGCAGCTAGCCAACAATCCATTACAGCAGTTGGGGCTTTGTTGAAGTGTTGGAATTCGGACCATGGTTGCATCCGAGAAGCGATTCGAGAAATAAATTTTAACAGATAACAGACGGACCCTGTTGTTTTATTTTCTGTTAAGATGGAGAAGCTCTGCGTAATTTGCGTTTTCTCCCTCAGGTATCCATCCAGAAGATATGGTATGTTCCCCGTATTTTATATGCATCTCTCATCTCTCCCTCGTGTTCAGTGGGGCATTTTTGGGCCATGAATCTGCCTGGTCGCCGACTTCGATGCATCATCGTCTTTCCTGGAACCGATCGGCTAAAGACTGCTGCAACACACACATGCACAAGGTGCACGTCATCATTCATTGATAGTGGTACACTATGGTACACCACTTCTTATTCTGCGGAGTGCCAAATGTATAAACGGAGGAGTACAGTGAAGTAGCCTTGAGTTTCAAGTCTCTTCTTGTGCTCTAAGTCATGCTTTTGTGTGCAGTGGCCCTCACATGCGGGCAGCCAATCAGGGGCCAGCAAGTAATCACGTGACAGGCGCTAACTTTGAATCAGCCTAGTTCTCCCCAGTCCAGTGTAATGTAAAGACGTGTTTGAATCTCGCTCTGCCTTTGTCCACCCTGGCTCTCAGACCTCATTCTGGAAGCAGGGATCATAGCCATTGTAAAAAGGAGTGACAGTGTAAAAAGTAGTGACAGTGACCCAGAGATTTAGTCTGAACAAAAATGTTTTTGGCTTATAGACCTGTCGATATTCATCACAGGTACAAAGTTTTTTTAAAATCTATTGATACAACATCTACATAGTATTTTCTATAAGTTTGAGAAGGGTCATTAATATTCAAATAGTTCTTCGGCCGATTGAACTCCTTCTTGTTAGGGAGAATGGTGACCATCTTCCCCTCTGTGAAGAAGCCCAGATTATTGACATAGAACGATGTTGGAAGCAGAAAGAAATCAAAGAAGCAGCTCCCATCAAAATGTCGACTAAATGCATTAATCAGACAAGTGCGGAGTAAATGCATTAATCAGACAAGTGCGGAGTTCAACCTGATGTGGCTTCCACTTCTCAACAAACCTAAACCCGACAAGACAAAGACACAGAAACAACCGGGCCCTGTGCTATAAAGGTTACCCCCTTTAAAAACAAGACTTCTGTTTACTCCATCACACTAGGAGTTTACACCTGAAGAAGGCCGAAGAATGGATTGGCCAAAACGTTGTGTGTACAAACAACAAGAAGGAGTTCAATCGTCTGAAGAACCATTTAAATCTACATAGTACCACAACAATCATTGTTCTATTTAACATAGTTTTTAAGATGATTGTACATAATCAGGGAAGGACTTTATGCTCCCCCTGTAAATGTTTGTGTACAGAGTTGTATGTGTACATAGGTACATCAATAAGTCTGTAACCTGATTATGAAAAAAGAATTTGCAAAGTAGGACAACTTAACTGTCAAAAATGGACTGATTTGACCAATCACTACTAAAGAAGCTAACATTTTTTTTTTACTTTCGTACTAAGCTGGCACGGCAATGACTGTTTGAGTTTTAGTAAAAAACAATTATTTTAATTTTATTTTTTCTATGGCAACGAATAACAGCGTCTTCAGAAATAAAGAGTATGCCTTTGGTGAGAATCAAACTCACACCTTCATTTGCCAGAGGGAGACTAGTTTACGTCTAGCTGCTTTTTACCAATTGGCCACAAAGACTTCATGGCTTAGCAGAAGCTGATTCACACTTATAAACTAACTCCCTACAACTGACTACCTGCACCATATTTAGTAGTCTTTTATAATAAAATGAAAGTGGTGTGTTACAATACTTCATTCGATAATAATAAAGATTTAATCATGGTTCTATTTAACATAGTTTTTAAGATGATTATACATAATCAGGGAAGGACTTTATGCTCACCCTGTAAATGTGTGTGTACAGAGTTGTATGTGTACATAGGTACATCAATAAGTCTGTAGCCTGATTATGAAAAAATAATTTATTTTACACAACAAATACTTTTTTTTCAACATAATCTCCTTCCTTGTCAATGCACTTAATTCAGTGGTGAATATTAATCACATAGATTGAACATTATACAGTGAACATTTTAGATCAAAATTATGGTAATAACTACATGTCAGGCTATGGACTTCTTGATCCACACTGGTATATATACCTACATAGGTACATCAATAAGTCTGCATACTTGGCCTCACTAGGTACTATGTTAATGTGACCAAGAATCATTCTTAACTTATTACAATGAAATAAAAAAACAGGTCTGGTTAGTCATTCAATAGAAACCATCGTCTTTTGGCAGTATGCTGTGTTGGGGGTGATCAATTAAAAAAATTGGAAAAAGGGGTGATCAATAAGTTACTTCTCTCACCTTTTGTTGGATCACTAAAATGTCCAAATTCTCAACAACAAAAAAACGAGCGTGAAATCTGCCTAGCACAAACTGAGGGACCAATTTAGCATAAAATTACATTGTAAATTAACCCACACTAAAAACTGGGGGGGGGGGTTAAAAAATGTTTTCATGACATAATAAGGAGTAAATGTTCAAAGCTTCTGCTCTCTAGCTCCATTGGCGTGTGACACATACATAGCCAGCCAGAATCACTTAAAAACTGAAGAAACCTATGTTGACAGTTTTGGTTGATTGTTTCTAATAAGTCACTTGTAAAACTTCAAGTGTCTGTTCTGACTAAAATTATATCAGTGTGGTACGAGTAAACACAAACTTTTGATTTGGACATATATTTACAAAAATAAATGGTTATATCAAAAAATAATTAATCACTGCTACCCACAACAGATCAGTTTAATCACTGTTGCTGGGGGTGGGGATTTGAGTAGTCCAAGGGGGGAATAAGGCTACTAGGTAAAAATAAAAGTCCAGTCTAGAGATAGTGTTTTCTGCACTTCTATCTATCAAGTCGAAGGCTCGACATAAGCTCCAAGTTGAGAATGATTTAAGATGTGCTCTCTCACTAAATTTGTTAGTTTAAAAAAAAATTAAATTTTAAAAAAATAAACTGTTTTTTATCGAAGTAACTTTGAACATCAGGTGTTGAGGCAAAATGTGTCCCTTTTTGATTCGACAATTTTCAGGGTGCCTGATGTAAACTTGATCCCAGACATTCACTAAGCTAAGTAAATATTGAGTTACCTCCCTTACATTTACTCTGAAAACTGTGAATTTCCATTTACCTTTTTTAAAACTATGACAGATGGATTCAAATGGTTCTTCTTTCTTGTTGCTTGTAAACACAACGTTTTGGCCAATCCATTCTTCGGCCTTCTTCAGGTGTAAAATTCGAGTGTGATTTTGGGTAGTCCAAGGGGGGAATAAGGCTATTAGGTAAAATAAAATCCAAGCTAAAGATAGGGATCTCTGCACTTCTATCAAGTCAAAGGCTCGAAATAAGCTCCAAGTTTTAGAATGATTTAAGATGTATTCACTCAGTAATAGACCCACAAATCAAAGAACTAGTAGCAAAAAAACAAGAAAAGATCACATTGATGTGTATATCAGTTACGATAGCAGAATTCTTATTTTTCGGGAGGGGGGCGAATTTGTGTAGTCCCAGGGGAGGAATAAGGCTATTAGGTAAAAATAAAAGTCCAGACTAGGCTTTTCTGCACTTCTAT
>VCCN01007343.1:2639583-2652655 GCA_006491835.1 Architeuthis dux
AAGGGTTGATATGCCACTAAACAAATCAATCAATCAATCTGAGTAACGACACGACAAAGACCACTAAAGGAATTTGCGGTGTTTATCCAAATGCACTAGATTTCTGCAAATCTCAACATTGGTTCACCAAATTCCCATTGGGCAATTTCGACCTCTACAATTGTAGTATAGCCCTTCATCCTCAGGAGGAAAATTGTGAACTTGGAGAATCAAAGGAAGGAAGGAATACTCGAAAGTTGTTTGTAAAAATACATTTTGTCGGCCGGAGAATGAAGAGTGGGAGAGAGATAACAAGAGCCGACAGCATGTTCCCAACAGGGACACCAGTCTCGTGCTTTCCGGCACAGCCTAGACGGTCTGCCTCTCTGTCTGGGTCTCTGAGTTTTCTCTGTCTTGTGAGCTTACTTCTCGGCTCTGAGCTTTATGGAGTTTCGAACACCCATGCTATGTGTCATTTCCAGTTTCCACATCCTGTTTTTGGACACCCACGCATTTCCACACAGGTGTTGGCCTGGAAATGACCTCTGTGACAGTATATCATACCACATTGCCTATCGTTTGGGAAGGCCTGTGGAGCTGACAATAACCTGGTGTGCTCAGTTGTTGAGGGAGATCCTCATCAAACCTTTGAAGAATTATCAGAAAAACTGAATTCAATATGGTCTACTGTACAAGTGCATCTTCATCAAAGAAAACCACAAAATGCTGAAATCCAATTATTAATCATCACTACCAAAGGTTTAGGTTATTCATGTGTTCACACATTTATATGTATCTATTTGTGGTGTACAATAGGATAAAGGTAATCCGACATAATGATGTTAGGAAAAGACAATGTGGAGACACAGCATTTCTCTGACTTCCTTTTGAAAACGACTTAATAAGTCGAAACATGTTAAGGTATTAAATAATTTCTTGCAAATTATTCTGAGTCTCTACATTGTCTTTTCCTAGTATCATATCTATCTATGTATTCCAGACTTTTAGAGGGGGGTTCAATTTTCAATGTAAGCTTATGCTAAATTGGTCACTATTTTGTGCCAGCTTGTTTTTTTGAAAATTCAGACATTTTCTAGTAATCACAGAGAAGTAACTTATTCATTGATCACACCTTTTTCCAACTTTTTAATTGATCACCCCCAACACAGAATATATGTGTGGCAGTGATTCATAATTTCCCTTGGAATGCTAATTATGGTCTCTTAATTAGAAACAGTCAACCAAAACTGTCAAAATAGGTTTTCAAGTTGGTCCGGCTGGCTGGCAGGTGCCCCCCCCAATTTGGGCTGGCCCCTAGTTTGCCCCACCCACCCATACTTTCATACGCTTTTATGTAGGGTTGTAGCTGATATATGATTGATTATCTCAGATTTTCGAGAAAAGAAAACTATGCTGTAAAAATATAATAATTTTGAACATGACAAATTTTAATGTAGTGTTTCGACACAAGAAGCCTTGGACAAAAGGGGAGACAACCTCCCTTCCCATTTGATGATCGCTCTTTGGCAGTCAAACTAGAGGGAAAATATCTTTTAAGTTGGCAACACCGTCCAGGCCAGGGTTCCCAACCTTTTTGAGTCATTCCCCAGTTTTGTCAATAAGATTACTAGTATTCCCACCTTCCATTTTTTAAGTTACAACAAAGAATAATTTCAAATAATAACTTTATTTTACATATAGTTAGACAGCTTCATATTAAGAATTAGTTTAATTTTATAATTGTACAGCTACTTCTGTTTATATGTTATTCAAAGAAAGCAAGTGAAAATAATTAGAACACATTATTTGAAATTCCAATTTATTACAAAAAATAAGAATTCTGCTATCGTAACTGATATACACATCAATGTGATCTCTGTTCTTGTTTTTTGCTACTAGTTCTTTGATTTGTGGGTCTATTAGTGAGAGAGCACATCTTAAATCATTCTCAACTTGGAACTTATTTCGAGCCTTCAACTTGATAGATAGACGTGCAGAAAACCCTATCTTTAGACTGGACTTTTATTTTTACCTAATAGCCCTATTCCCCCCTTGGACTAACCCTCCCCCCTGGTTGGGAACCACTGGTATAAACAGAGAAATTTTGTCTTGTTCCAATTTTTGAAAATCTACTATTTTAGATTTTGTTACTTACTGTTTGTTGAATTTCTTCTTTTTTTTTTTCAGAAATTTACCATTGGCCATTTTCATATCGATGACAATTGTGATCATAGTTTACTTAATTACAAACATTGCCTATCTCAGGATATGCTGATGTCCTCTGCTGTCGCAGTGGTAAGTCTGGAAATCTCTAACAAATCCCCAAATTTCCACTCCGGGGAGGTGGGATTCCCCCCAGTTGGGAACCACTGGTCCAGGCATTCACTAAGTTTAGTAAATATTACATTTACTCTAGAAGCTGCAAATTTCCATTTACCTTTTTTTTAAACTACAACAGCTGGCTTTTTTTTTATATTCATCTAAGCAAATATAATATTCAATTAAAGATTTTAAGTACCCAAATGTGTTGGTTAATTTTGATTAATCTTTAGCTTTATAAGTACCAGTTCTAATAGGTCACCAATAAAGACTCTCCAGGCATCACGGTCCTGGGCCAATTTCACCAGCTGTTTCCATGTATGTCCAGTTCTCTCGATGTCTGCATTCAGGTCACGATGCCAGGTGTTTCTTGGTCTGCCTCTTTTCCTTTTCCCTTGTGGATTCCAAAATAGGGCCTGTCTTGTAATACTGGGTGCAGGCTTGCAAAGAGTATGACAAATCCATCTCCAGTGTCTTTGGAGGATTTCTTCCTCTGCAGGTTGCAGTCTTGTTTGTTGCCACAGTTCCTTGTTGCTGATGGTATCTGGCCAGCGAATTCATAAAATTCTTCGGAGGCAGGTGTTGGTAAATGTCTGTATTCTGTTCATTGTGGTGGCAGTTGTTCTCCAGGTCTCTGCTCCATGCAACAGAACCATCTTCACAGTGGCATTGAAGATCCTGATCTTGGTGGCAGTTGTTCTCCAGGTCTCTGCTCCAAGCAACAGAACAGTCTTCACAGTGGCATTGAAGATCCTGATCTTGGTGTCGGTCGTCAGATCTGAGGATCTCCAGACATTTTTCAGCTGATGGAAAGCCACCCATGCCATACCAATCCAGGCTTTTACATCGTCTTCTATCCCACCAAGTTCAACAATACTGCCGATGTACTTGAAGCTCTCTACCTTTTCCAGTGCCCTACCTTCCAGCGTGATGGGGGTAACATTGGCTGTATTAACCCTGAGGATCTTGCTCTTCCCTTTGTGGACACTGAGGCCAAGGCATACTGAGTTCACTGCAACTGTGTTGGTCTTCTCCTGCATCTGTTGCTGCGTTTTGGAAAGAAGGGCCAAATTAATAGCTAATCTTACAATACAGATTACATGTAATTGTAATTGCATTATTATGTAAGATTAGCATTAAATGTTTTTTGCTTAAATGAGGCATTATCTCAAGTGTTCAAATTGTTGAGAAACTGTATATATTTTTTATAATTATGACTGATTTATATACACATAATTATAATGATATGTAGTAATGTACTGTACTCAATATATTTAATTAAATTTTATATTCTAGCTGTTTTAAAAAAGAAAAATGGATATGTGCAGCTTTCAGATTAAATGTAAGGGAGGTAACTTGGTATTTACTAAGCTTAATGAAATCCTAGACCAGGCATGGGCAACCTTTTTCTAGCAGCAGCCGCACAAGATATTGTTAATCATAAACCAGGCAACAAATTCACTGTCAGAATAATTTTTAGAATGTTAGGAACTTTTTTTGCTAACAACATAGCTTGCATGTACCATTCCGCTGAGCTCTGTTTGCCTTTTAGAAAAAAGCGTATTTAGGCCACTGATCTGTTTCTTTAGTGTTTCAATTTTAAGCTTTCTGATATCTCCTTTAAATTTATCATACCCAGAATGTTTAGTTGTGTAATGACGCTTAACATTAAATTCTTTAAATGCGGAGTGGGCTTCAGAACATATTAGACACCTTGGTCTGTTTTTTACTTCAACAAAGAAATAATCATTTGTCCACTTATCCTGGAATCTTATGATTTCTTCAAAAAAAGTTTCCTGTTTCTTAGATGAAATTTTAATAAAACATTATTTTCCTCATGAAATTAAGCATGCTATTCAGAAAGTCAAAAAGGGCTGACCTAGATACCAAAGCTAACCCTACTATAGGCCTACCAACCACGCGACTGAAGTCTCTGACTGGAGGTGGGCACAAATTACTTTAAATAATTAATATAGCTGGTGCAACCAGAGGAAAAAAGTTACCTGTGAGAATATTTTGATATCTTTATGTGTCTTACATATCAAAACAAGAACCACAAGTGCAATTAGATGCGTCCAGCATACTAACATCCATATCTGTCCATGTGGTGGCATCAATTGCTAGTAACAATTAGTGAGAAACATTTTAGCAAAGAACTTGTTACCAATATCCAATAATTAACTAATTAGTATTAATATTGTATCTATGGACATGGACAAATCTCTCGGATGCCCACACCTGGAATACGCATCCTGTGCATGGTCTCCTCAGTTGAAGCATAACCAGGACGCAATCGAAAAAGTGCAGAGGAGAACCACTAAACTAGTAACTGAACTGAAGGACCTCCCAATACGCTACCAGACTGCAACAGCTCGGTATACCAACTCTCGCATACAGACACAGAAGAGCTGATGTGATAGAAACCTACTGCATCCTGACCAACCAACACTCATTCAATACTCAGTGTCGTTGCCCTATCTGCCCAAACAAGCAGATGCTGAACCTTTCACCAAACATACACACACCAGAGGCCACAGATACAAACTTCAAACGCAACTTGAAACTGGCACGAGAAAACAGTTCTTCACTGCAAGAGTGACAGCGGACTGGAACTGCCTGAGTGAAGCCACGGTCACTGCAGAGAATGTGAACACTTTCAAGTCTAGCCTAGAGAGCAAAGACAGATATTGTTACACCTCCTACTAAACTATGTAACCCACACTCATCATAAAAAGATGAGGGTCTGGGAAACAATTTGTAGAAACCTGTGTCAGTCTAATTATTGCAGGGTATCTATTGACCGATATAAGGTACAAAATATCATAACCTGCATATTGGTATTAAAAGAAAAAGAAAAAAAAGGATCCGCACCAATTGATGATATCAAACACAAGAAGATTTTCAATTATTCAAAAAGTGGATGTTTTAAATAATTTTAAAAAATACTAAAGACCATCCAAGAGAAATATAAAAACTTTTAAACCCAGAAATATTGAATAAACTAAAATTTTCTGAGTTAAATTTGTTTTTAAAAAAAGACAAACTGTGAGCAAACTTGCTAACTGCTTGACCACTTGTCTGTAAGTGATTACTTTCACTAAGCTCCAGTTGATAGAATCAGTCACATGGCTGGGAGGCCTTATTTATGGTCAGCCTTGATTTTTACCTATTCAATGTACGTGGATGTGTGTAAATTTTCTATACTTTATATTTTTATATACAGGCTGTCCCAAGAGTAGCGGCCGATTGTGTTATTATTACTTACGAACCAAACACTTTACTTTCAGAAGTGTACCAACCTCTTTAACAAATTGTCACAAAAATAATGGTAATGAGTTTCATTTATTAGATTAGGCACTATTATACGCTGTAAACAATTAGTTGTTAATAAATTAATTTTTGTAATTAGTTATGCTTATTTTTGCTTGTGAGATCCATCCTAATTGGGTGTCATCAAAATCTAAGCTTAGCAAATCTATTTCTACAGAGATTCACTGAAATGGAAGACGGAACAAGAACAAACTATGCCCATTGATTGAATAGAATGTTTTGGCTGTCGTGCCCTTCATCAGTCGTCTGTCTTATTCAGTAACCGTTGCAGATTTTCCAAACAAACACTTTACTGTAGTCTTTACCCTTATTTTTGTGACAATTTGTTAACGAGTTTTATTTATTAGATTGGGCCCTATTATACACTGTAAGTAATTAGTTGTTTCCCCAATTACCCGAACATATTCTGAATAAGCATTTCAGTACAAATTGTTTTGTCAGCATGTAACACCTCTAGACAATCTCTCATTTAGTTTCCTTTCCACTTCTCTTTCTCCGCAAGCTAAATTCTCCCTTATTTTTGTTAGTCACGTATGCCGAGATACCAGTTGTGTTCTGTCAACTGTGCAATTTGAAAGCAATCACATTTCTCGCCTCAACCGACAAACACGCTTGTAAACTTCATTCATACCGTAACTAACCTCTCAGTTAGCTTCCCTTAGCCGTCTAGGGCTCAGAGCTTTGTCTTCTCATTCCGCAATTGTTTCCAAAGGCATGCCTTTACTCATCATTATGTTTGGCCTTTTCTTTTAATTGACATGTCCCTGTATCTCCCCTTTTTTATTAAACAAATCTTCCATTTGTAATCTACAAATGTATGTCTTTGTTCTCTTTCTTTCTGACATGACTCTTGTGTCTTTGTTTGTATTTCCATGCCAAACAAACATGGCAGCGTAAGCCTTTCTTCTCCAACAGCTCCTGGAACTGATCGACCAACCAACGCGCTCCATTTGCGTCACGTGACTTTCCACATGCGCTCGACACCATCAACAATGGCAGCTAATTTCAGTTCATCCGCTGCAGGCAGGAACACGTGCGCCAACTGTGATTCTCAATACAACAGTCCTTCTCAGCATTAAATTAGGGGGAATGGTAAATTGCTTTTTCTGAATCAAATTTTTTAAATAAAATTAATAAAAGGTGGGGTAGGAATCATATAAAAAAATATTGTCCACTTTGTTCATACTTATCTACAAAAATCAATCAAACCATTGCATGTATGCTCAATGGCTATACTAGTGTCCCTTGTGAATTATTTAATTCTTTTTCCTTTCTTCCCCCTCTTTTGTTTTGCCATTTTTTCCCAAATTAGCCAGAAATGTCAAATTTACATCACTTAGATCTAATACCACTTTTTTCAGAGGATCATTTTTTCCCAAATTATCCAGAAATGTCAAATTTACATCATTTAGATCTAATACCACTTTTTTCAGAGGATCATTTTTTCCCAAATTAGCCAGAAATATAAAATTTACTTCATTTAGATCTAATACCACTTTTTTCAGAGGATCATTTTTTCCCAAATTATCCAGAAATGTCAAATTTACATCATTTAGATCTAATACCACTTTTTTCAGAGGATCATTTTTTCCCAAATTAGCCAGAAATGTAAAATTTACATCATTTAGATCTAATACCACTTTTGTCAGAGGATCATTTTTTCTAACATCTCCGTAAACTTCTTTCAAACTGGCAATTTTCTAAAATTTTAAAACTGTTTATGGTTATATATGGTTAGCCTTGCTAGATCCACAATAGCAAATACCCTTTTTTACCTCTGTCAACAAAGTGGGAAAAAGGTGTATGTATTTGGTCACATCTTTCCGTTTGTTTGTTTGTTTGTTCGCCTGTCCACACTATTATATGCTGATGATGTTATGTAATTGAAGATGGGTATGGATTAAGAATATGTATGTAAAGAACAAGACAGACACGTGTTGATCAAACAAAGATATGTTTTAATACTGAATAAGTGGCAGCAGCCAGTGACATCACAACAAGGGGATGTAATTGACTCTGGATCTAATATTACTACATTTAGTAGTAATTGTATATATCATACCTGTTAAGTTTCAATGTTGAAAATGAGTAAGAATCGTAAGTCATAGATCATTCAATCTCATTTTCTTTGGCAGACAGGCGGCGTAAAAATTTTTGATACACATTGTTGAACTTGCGATGTTACTCCTAGCATGTATGCGAATGGAATGATTAGACCCTTTCGGCGTGCGGCACATTTAATTTGTTAAAATCACTAACCAAAAGGTTCACACTTTCATAAAAATGTACTTTTTATAAAATTACTCACCTTACATGAAATGCTTGAGAATTTTACACTTTTTATAAAATGTGTGAGAATTTTCCATTAATGCGTGAGACCATAAGAACGTATCAAAATATGTGAGTCTCACGCAAAATTCGTGAGACTTGACAGGTATGTATATATAACAATATTATTATTATTTTTTAATAATTTATTTTTGAGCAGGGAAGATTGGGAGTGAATGTTTTTTTTTGTTTGAGTTAAAAGCTTTTATTGTTTTTTTTTATTGGTGTAAGGGGGATAATTTCCTTTGTAATGTTAATTGATGTTATAATTTTCTATATCTTGAAGGAGGGGTTATTATTCGTCCACTGTGTGTTGTTCTGTCGGATTTTCGTGTTTCCCGATTTGTTGGTTGTGTTTGTTGGTATAGATCTGTGATTTTTTTAATTATATTCTCATAATCCATATCTGGGGCTGTTTGTATGTGTTCCTTTGTTTTTAAGGAGATGACGTCTATTTCGCATTATGTAATTACCTTCTTCGGTAATTGCCAAATACGAACGAGGTTGTTTTATTTTTTTAAAACTATTTTACCTTTTCTGTTCCAGTTGTTATCGAATTTTATCATTTGGTTTAAGTAAGGGTAATTCACGCAAAGAATGTGATTTTTCTGATGTTTGAGTTTTTTGTGTGACGTTTTATGATGGAATATGTTTGGAAGGTTTGTGCGTCAGTTTCTGTTCATAAGTTGTTTAGCGGGGAAGAAGGGTCCGTTTTTTAATTGTGTTGTGCGTAGTGCTAAAAGTGCCAAGTTTGGATCATTATCATTTTTTATGGCTTTTTTGAGAGTCTTTTTTATCGTCTGAATATTTCGTTCTACCATAGCAGTCGATTGAGGATAATTTGGACTTGTTAAAGTGTTAAAAATCCCATTTTATATAATTCTTGTTGCCTTTTAGAACAAAAGGAAACTTTCTGGGTGGGGGGAATAACGGGATTTATTATTAGTAGTAATTGTATATATAACAAATAGAAAGGAGGAAACTAGAAACACACCCGAATCCTACTTTATAAGCGTTTCTACCATTGGAGAAAAAAAATTCTGTTTACCACCATCACATTCGGACAGTAGACCTGAAGAAGCACGTAGAAAGGATCGGCCGAAACGTCGTGTTAACAACAATCGGCCGGAAAAAACTCTTTGAATGAGATTCGTGTTGTCTTTAGCATTGTAGAGTTGTCTCCCTTTAACTGCAAACTTTTTGCGATTTTGGAAGGAGTTGTCTCCCTTCAACAGCAAATT
Source organism: Architeuthis dux (assembly GCA_006491835.1). Classification (NCBI taxonomy): domain Eukaryota; kingdom Metazoa; phylum Mollusca; class Cephalopoda; order Oegopsida; family Architeuthidae; genus Architeuthis; species Architeuthis dux. Next base: position 2,648,781 of record VCCN01007343.1, read on the forward strand.
TGATTTTGTAGAGAAATCAACCATGTTTAGTCAATGTTTTCTCTGTTTTAGAAAACAGTCAATCAAATCTGTCAACATAGGTTTCTTCGGTTTTTAAGTGATTCTGCCTGGCCATGTATGTGTCACCAATTGAGCTAAAGGGTTGAAAATTTAAACATTTACGCCCCATTATGTCTAGAAAAGACATTTTTTTAAAAATCTCCAACCTCCAAAAAGGGTTTTAGGGGGGAGGGGGTCAATTTACAATGTAAGTTTATGCTAAATTGATCATTTAGCAGCGTTCATGGTTGTTTTTTGAAAATTGCTCAGAAAGTAATGCTGTATTTTATATTAAATTCCCTGATGTGAAGTCGGATTTTTCAGGAATATCTGACAGTTAAATACTTTCTGTTGTGGTGAAACTAAGAGCAACAATTGGCAAAGGAAATTCTCATGATCAACAACAAGCTCAGTCAGGCCTAGCTAGTTTGGTGAGATAGAGTGCTCACAATAGTTGTGGTCTGGGTAAGTGGTGTGGGGCGAGGTCACAAGTAAATAAATAAATAAGATTATGAATCACTGCCACCCATAAATGCTGTGTTGGGGGTGATCAATTAAAAAGCTGGATAAAGGGGTGATCAATGAATCAGTTACTTTTCTCGCCTTTTGTTGAGCTGTGAAAAAAAAGTCTGAATTTTCAAAAAACAAGTAGGCACAAACCAGTGACCAATTTAGCATAAACTTACATTGTAAATTGATCCTCTAACTAAAAACCTATTTTGGGGGGAATTTTCAAAAAACAAAAATCAAGTAGCATTGAGGGGAGTGTGTGTGCAAAATTTCAAGTTTCTACTATGATGGTGAGGGCTGGACAAAGTCCGGATACATAGATAAATACATATGATCAATGAAAAATAAATAAAATGAAATTATTAAAACCAATCTGGTTAGTCACCCAATAGAAACCGTCACATGACCAACGTCTTTTGGCAGCATGCTGTGTTGGGGGTGATCAATTAAAACATTGGAAAAAGGGGTGATCAATGAAAAATAAGTAAAATTAAATTATTAAAACCGGTCTAGTTAGTCACTCAATAGAAACCGTCACATGACCAACGTCTTTTGGCAGTATTAAATTATTAAAACCGGTCTAGTTAGACACTCAAAAGAAACTGAAAACGTTACTTCTCTCGCCTTTTGTTGGGCTGTGATCACTAAAAAAAGTCTGAAACAAGCAAGAAAGCAGCTGGACACAAACTAAAGGACAAATTTAGCATAAACTTACATTATGAATTGAACCCTGTCTAAAAACCTATTTGGCGGGAATTTTGCAGTGTCAATTTTTTTAAAAACTAAAAAACATTTTCCCTACTCATTGAGGGGAGTGTGTGTGCAAAATTTAAAGTTTCTACTATGAATAGTTAGGGCTGGGCAAAGTCCAGATACATAGATAGATACATATAAATGTCAAAACACATGAATAACCTAAACCCAGCAACAGTGTTTAAACCGGTCTATTGTGGTTAGCAGTGATTGATAGTTGTATATCTACACAGTCATCTAAGAACAACTGAAGGAATTTGTGGGTGTGTCTGTGTATGCATTGTGATTACTCAACAATTGACCATTGTATGAAGTTGACAGATATATTGGTCAACTCACAAGGCAGATTATGAATCACTGCCACCCATAAATGCTGTGTTGGGGGTGATCAATTAAAAAGCTGGATAAAGGGGGTGATCAATGAATCAGTTACTTCTCTCGCCTTTTGTTGAGATGTGAAAAAAAAAGTCTGAATTTTCAAAAAAACAAGCAGGCACAAACCAGTGACCAATTTAGCATAAACTTACATTGTAAATTGATCCTCCCACTAAAACCTATTTTGGGGGGAATTTTCAAAAAACAAAAAAATCCTGCTATGTTTGGTCTAGAAGAGAATTAACTTTCTATAAAAAAGTGGTAGGGGTGTACTTATTTATGGCGATACTGTATAACCCTGGGCGCCACAGCACACATTTTGGGAATCACTGCCTTAGAATGAAAAGATTAACAATTGTTTATCTACACAGTCAAGTTGATAACAGGAACTAAAGATTTGAATCAACCAATCAGAAAGCAGGATTTGTTGTAATTCTCAATTATGAACTTCCTGGTTAGTCACTCAATAGAAACCATCACATGACCAACGTGTTGGGGGTGATCAATTAAAAAATTGGAAAAAGGGGTGATCAATGAATAAGTTATTTCTCTCGCCTTTTGTTAGGTGGTGATCACTAAAAAAAAGAAACAGTCACGTGACCAATGTCTTTTGGTAGCATGCTGTGTTGGGGGTGATCAAATTAAAAAATTGGAAAAAGGGGTGATCAATGAAAAATAAGTACAATGAAATTATTAAAACCGGTCTGGTTAGACACTCAAAAGAAACTGAAAAAGTTACTTCTCTCACCTTTTTGGGGGCTGCGATCACTAAAGAAAACTCTGAAATAAGCAAACTAAGGGACAAACTTACATTGTAAATTGAACCCATCTATTTGGGGGGGAATTTTGCAGTGTCAATTTTAAAAAAACAAAAAAACATTTTCCCTACTCATTGAGGGGAGTGTGTGTGAAAAATTTCAAGTTTCTACAATGAACAGTTAGGGCTGGGCAAAGTCCAGATACATAGATAGATACATATAAATGTCAAAACACATGAATAACCTAAACCCAGCAACATTGTTTAAACCGGTCTATTGTGGTTAGCAGTGATTGATAGTTGTATATCTACACAGTCATCTAAGAACAACTGAAGGAATTTGTGGGTGTGTCTGTGTATGCATTGTGATTACTCAACAATTGACCATTGTATGAAGTTGACAGATATATTAGTCAACTCACAAGGCAGTGCAACGTCGAGTCTGAAGTTTTGGGGGATCAGCAGTTCTCGAAAAATCTAATGAAAACAAATAAAATATTACAGATTATAGATCTTTCTTCATCGTTTCTATTAAAAACCTCACTTGACTTCCACTCTTTAGAATTATCTAAATTTAGATCTAAATTGGCAACACTGAAGAGAATTAACCGAAATGCTTTGAGGTCATAGATTCGTATGATGGATGGAAAATGATTTCACATGACGATTAAGGCCGGCTGCTCCCCACACCAGGGTGTTCTGCCCCTTCCAAATGCACCTTTGGAACGAGTACTGCCCTAGTGTTATTAAAATTAGAAATAAAAGAAGTTTCCTTAGAATAAAAAGATTTACAGTCGTATATCTACACCAGTGCCTTTCAACCCGGGTGTTGCATCACAGATTGTAGTCATGGTGATAGCAGGAACTAAATATTTGAATCAACCAATCAGAAAACTGATCTGTTGCAGTTAGCTATGATTAATAGAGATTAGTATAACTACACAGTTATCTGATTACAATTATATCTGTGATTTCTTGACAACTGGCTGTTGTATGAAGTTGACATTCGACAGATATATTAGTCAACACACAAGGCAGTGTAGTGTCAAGTTTGAAGTTTTTGGGATCAGTGGTTCTCTTGAAATCTAATGAAAATAAATAAAAATTACAGATTATAGATCTTTCGTCATAGTTTTTATATCTTTTGTATCTAGATTTAGATATAGAATATCTAAATTAGTAATACATCTAGATCTAGATATAAGATATCTAAATTGGTAATACATCTAGATTTAGATAAACAATATCTAGATTGGCAATAGATCTGAATCTAGATATAGAATATCTAAATTGGCAATAGATCTAAATCTAGATATAAAATGTCGAAATTGGTAATAGATCTAAATTTAGATATGAAATATCTAGATTGGTAATAGCTCTAGATCTAGATCTAAAATATCTGTGACTTTTTTATCCCAACAGATACAAATTGGTAACATAC
>VCCN01007343.1:2666187-2679037 GCA_006491835.1 Architeuthis dux
GGTAGTCAAACTAACGCGAAAATATTTTTTGAGTTGGCAACAGGCCTATACCAATGGCAGTCTTATTTGATGTGGTGGGATAAATTGTTTGTGTTTATTTATCTTGTTGTGGCTATTTTACCGATAGACTTTTTCATTTTAAATTGTTCCAACAAGAATGAATTTAAAAATACAATTTCACATTTAAAAAAAATGTTTAAATGAAATAACATTTTTCATTTTTAAATTGCTCCAATACGACTAAAATTCTAAATACCATTTGACATTAAATATCATCACTAAGTTTAAATAAAATTAAAATGAGGAAAATTCAACAATATTTGTTTCACAAGCATTGTGACATTTTGTTCAAAAGGCAATTAGCAGATTTAGGGAGGGGCTTCTTTCCCTGTAGTTAGTTGCACTTTTTGAACAGTGACTCATAATGACACACACAGGGGTCAAAAATAAAAACGGGACAATACTGTTATTTTTTATTTTAATAGTCTTTGTATTGGGGCAATGTGGAGGTGTTAAATGAAATTTCAGGTTAAAAATGGAGGTGTTATATGAATTTTCTTGTTATATAAAGTGAAAGGCTTACACTGAAAGCAATGTTGCCAACTCCAAAAATATTTTCAAGCTAATTTGACTGCCAAAAAGCGCTAAATTTTTGCAAAAATGTCCCCAAACCACTAAAAATGGCTAAAAATAGCCAAAATGTTTAAGTGTAAACACACTAATTTAGCGCTTTTTTGCACTGTCAAAACAAACGCACTGAATCTAGCGCTAAATCGGCCACACTGAGTGAAAGTGTTATATGAAATTTGATAAGGATATACATCCGTTAACCAAGTTGGAAAAAAAAAATCTGTTAGACCCTAACACTCTTCCTAGAATTTGTTTGTTTTTAGAAAAAATATTTTACGAGGGGTGTGGGGGTTCTATTTACAATGTATGGTAAACGGGGCCATTACTTTCAGTCTGTTGTATGGAAGTGAGGCTTCGAAGCATGTTTTTTTTACTTCCCTCTTGAAGGTTTCATTGATATTTTAATGATTTTTCTGTGCTTTCATTAAGGTTTTTTTTCGTGGATGGCCATGCGGCTGGCCGAGGGTGCGTGTGTATCCACCCAGGAGTGTTATATGAAGTGAAAATTCTACGTAAAGTGTTATATAAAGTGAAAATCTTGTATACCCAGCAATACCTTTTAACCTTCCTACATTACTTATCTCACACCTGGTTCCCCTCAGCAATTAGTCTAACCCCTATAATTGAATGCTATGTGGGGACCTGGTTTTTAAATACCTAGTGCCCAGTTTGTGGGGTTCCTCAGCATAATTCTATGAGTAGAATAAATGAGATTTTAATCAACCAAAATTAAATTTATGCAAAGTAGGACGACTTAACCGTCAAAAATGGATTGCATCATAAGGACTGATTTGACCGATCACCGCTAAAGAAGCTAACTTTTTTTCTTTTCTTTTTTTTTAAACTACTAAAAATTAAGATGAGGGTAAATAGCAGTCAAAAATTTATAAAAATGGTTTACAATACTTGATTTAATAAAAAAAAAAATCGTTTTTTACTAAAACTCAAATAGTCATTGCCGTGTCAGCTTTTTTTTCCAATTTTGTAATTGATCAATGCTGGATACAGACATTGGTCACATGATGGTTTCTATTGAGTGACTAACCAAACCTGTTTTATTTTTTAAAAATCCTGAAAATGTCTATTTTATTTCTTACCGTTTTTCAATATAAATTTTCTTTATGCAAATAAATGACTCTTGTTGGAAATGTCCATTTGAGTCGTGATCGACATTTAAGCTTAAGAAAAATAATCGCCTGATGAATAATTTACAGAGAAACATCAATTATCTGAACAAGATTTCAAGGTCCCATAACTGTGTTCTGTATGGCTTTAAGGAGAAGTTGCACAGGATATCTTAGTCAGCTGGTCGCAATCCCCATTAGCACACTCAGGATCCGTCCTGAGGCGCTTTTGGACCCATCCCTGTCCTCGTGGCATATGTCTCGGTGACAGGGATTTGGGATTCTCCCCCCTCAAGTCTCTAATCATGGGGACATGGGATCTCTCCCCCTCCCCCTACTGAATTTGGCACTAAATGATCCAAGGGTCGATGTGCCGTTAAACAAAAGAAAGTAATAATCAATTATCCAAATGGGTTGATTTTTAAAAATCCAAACACCCTTCTCTTATGGTGAAGTGAGTGACGCCACTTTGGGTGCTTGTCACATAGACCTCGAAGAACTAGCTGAGACAGAAACTTGTGATGTGTAAAGCCTGGGATGGCTGATGTCGTAGCCAGCGTAAGGGCACTACTGTACTAAATACTGTTCTTCGATAATTAGGATTGATTGTGTGATACTATGGGTATATTGTTTGGATATTTGAAATACTTTTGTCGAGAAATGCACTAGATTTTACAAGTACATAAGTGTTACATTGAACGTTGTATGACAAATTCTATAAGCATAAATTTGATGAGTGCATAAGTTGTTGGTTCTCGAAATATGTACTTTTGGTTGAAATTTGAGAAAACAAGGATCAAGTGTCACTATCAGAATTTTAGCCATGGGAATACTAGAAATTAAAGGTGATAGTAAAATAAAATATTATCAGAAGGAAACCCAACGTGGGGAAGGTTAACTACAGGCCGGAAAACTATTACAGCGAGAACAGACCCACCGTCCTTGTCCATACTCCTTCAGCTGGCTAACATTTGGCGACCGGCCGACAGGTTCACAATGGAGCTAGAGGGCTGGAAATTTAAATATTTACTCCTTATTGATTTGTGCTGAATTAACAAAACTTTACAGGTTTTTAAACATTCTTATCTGTTGTGATTTCTTTTTTCAAACTTTCGATAACCTTTAACCTTTGATGATCTATAGAATTTTGGGCCGTACGCACTGGGTGGTTGTGGTAAAATACAAGAATCAATAGGAAGCAAGGCAAAGATATCATTTATTACCAGTAACAATGAATAACTCTAACCCTAACTTCTTTAATTAATCACCACAAACCTCTGTATAAATGATTTCATCAACCTCCAGTACAAAGTCTGCAATTGTTTTTGTTTTCATACAAGAACAATCCTTACCAAAATTAGCTGTCTTACTGACTGAGCTAAAATGACAAGTCATATAAATTACTGAATTTATCATACAGATACGTACAGGTTTATTTCATTCTAATAAATAAATACATTTCTACAAAAAAATAAATTTTTTAATTATTTATTTAAAACGATGTGATTGCTAGCTGGATGTCTTACTGACTGAGCTAAATTGACAAGTCTTAGATATTAAGGAAAATTTATCATACATGGGCTTATTTCATTCTAATAAATAAGTATAGAAAAAAATATTTCTATAATTTTATTATTATATGTATATGTAATATTGTATGTATGATACACTTATGCATCAATATCCTTGTAGACCCTAGTTATGATCTGAAGAGAGCTCAATACAAAGGTAGAGTGAACATTTGTGGAAATCAATTTTAATGGTTCATTACAAGTGGTACTGCTTGTTTCACATATATATTTTCATAATGAACTTTTGAGTGTTGTTTTTATACATCTAGTTTATTGTTTCCTGAATGGCTAGTTGATTCGTCCAATGGATGTCCATGTTTCATGTGAGCGTGTTTAGGTATTTTTGTTATGTGATTGGCTGTTTGGTCCCTCCAATGGATATGTATGTTTATGATAACATAATAATAAAAATAAACCTTAATGTTTTTATATATTATATTATATATCTTTTAATGAAAGAAAAAAACTCGATCACCTACAGTGACACTGTTTCACGTTTATTACGATTTTTCAAACTGATTTGAAACAACTACAATAATTGGTATATATACTTCCCGAATCCCAACACCCACCCCAGAACACGGGAAGGCACAGTGATATCAAAGGTGGATGGTAAGGCCAGGCCAAATAGAGAAATCCTTATCACCCCCTGCCTCTAAAAGGGTTACAGAGGGGTGGTAATAGCAGCCTCAAAGAAATCCCAGTGGTCACCCAAGAATATCATAGGGGGAAGGTATATATACTAATTCTTGTAGTTGTTTCAAATCAGTTTGAAAAATTGTAATAAACGTGGAACAGTCTGTCACTGTAGGTGATTGAGTTCCGCTTTCTTTCTTCCATTAGATATCTATCGCTCTGTCCATTTTAGGGATCTTCTCGTCTTTAGACAGGCATTGAGCACTTTTACTGATACCGTCGCTGAACACATCTGTTCTACGGACTTATATCTGGAAATATTTCTCTGACTATCAAGTGGAGTTTCACACTGCAGTAGCCAGTTTTGTTTAAATTACATTCCCTTTGATTGTAGTATTTTACTTCCACAGCGCACTAAGGGCTTTTTAAAAACAATTAATTCTTTTGGTCAGGGTTTTTAAATAGGACGACTACTTTATCAATGATTACACCATCCCACAAAAACAGGTTATCTGAAAAGTTCTGTTACCCAGAGATCAAATTGAAAAACCTTTTTACGTCATTACCATTCAACACAAGGGTTTTTTCTCAGTTCAGTTCAATATCTAGTTACAAGTGCAGGTCATGTACTCTTAAGTAGAATAACTTACTTGCAAAACTAGTTGTACTAACACACTACTTATAAAGTACTTATCTAATCTAACTACAATTATAGGAATTTGTGTCTGTGTGTATACTCTGCAATTAATTGACAATTGGCCATTGTATGAAGTTGACATTTGCCTGATATAGTAGTCGGCTGAGTTTGAAGTTTTTTTGGATCAGCTGTTCTCCAGAGATCTAATAGAAATAAAAAAAGAAATTTTTAAATTAAGGTCTTTCTTCATATTCTATAAATTATCTTGGCAAGCGTGTGTGTGCATGCACAGAGATAACTCGACAACTGGCCATTGTACAAAGTTGACATTTACCATATATATTAGTCAGTACATCGTGCAGTGTCGAGTTTGAAGTGGTTTGGATCAGCGGTTCATGAGAAATCTTCTCTTTTCTTCTTTTTTTTATTATGTTTAATTAATCACTGCTACCCACAACACTGGTTTGTTGCTGGGTTTAGGTTATTCATGTGTTCTGACATTTATATGTATCTATCTATGTAGCTGGGTTTGGCACACATACACACTCCCCTCAATGAGTAGGGAGAATGTTTGGGTTTTTTTTTTAATATCCCCCCAACCCAATAAATCTTTTGAGGTTCAATATGCAATGTAAGTTTATGCTAAATTGGTCACTAGTTTGTGCCAGCTTGTGTTGGGTTTTTAAAAAAAAATTTTTGGGTGGTGATTCATAATTTCCCTTGTAATGCTAGTTTTATTAGTTTTCTCTATCTTGTTTCTTTTCATCACAACTCATCTGTTCTTTCAAACTCCAATTTTTATTTAACTTTGAATTAAAAAAAAAAAAAAAAAAAAAAAAAAAAAAAAAAGTTCAATGTTGGAATTGATTGGATCCTTCTCTGGTGAGTCAGCATTCAAAGCCAATCACCATGCATGATATGCTGCTTAGATTATCTTGTGCATTCTCCAACTGAATCCTTACCTTTTTTAACCCCCATGACTAAAGCATTTGGGTCATTAAGTTTTGTCACCTGCATCCTAATTTCTGAACTTGGCGTGGGTGGAAGACCACAACTCTGTGTGTGTCTACTCGATTAGTGAACAGTGTGATTTTCTTGGTATTCCACTGGGGCGATTGGTTAAAGTTTTGTTGAAGAAAATACTTCCTGGCCGGTAAACGAATTCAGTTTGTTTTTGTTTTTTTCTATTAAAAAAAACAAATCTAAATCCAAATATATCCATGAATTTTTTTCAACTGGGTTTAACGAGTAGATCATTTGAAGAAAAAATCCAGATCAGGACTGATGTCATATAGCAATGATCAGCAAGCTAATCTTGCTGGGTTCAATGCTTATTGGATCTCCCAGTATAGATGGTCTGATACGTAAGTTACTAAATACTCTAATAAAATAACAGTGGGATTTATTTGTTTTGCTGTCCGTAACACTTGATTCTGTGTCTCGGAGGTAAAACCTTTGCTGATAAACGTACCTTAACTTTTGAAACTATTCAACTGAAACAAATTTTCTATTCTCTTTCCTTAGAAAATAATTACATAGAAATTCAAATAAATCCGTAAATGTTTTTATGGGTATTAACTAGCATATATATTACATTCAAGGATTACCTTATCAAACATATGACTGAAGAGTGTATCGGCCTAAAACATAAAAACCAGTTACCTGGCCTATAAACCTGAAGAAAATTGTACAGGGTTTTTTGCTTATTCTTTGGCTGTAGGTTAGCCAGTGAAAATTCCCCTCCAAAATAGGGTTTTAGGGGGGGGGGTTCAATTTTCAATGTAAGCTTATGCTAAATTGGTCACAAGTTTGTGCCCGCTTGTTTGTTGTTTTTTTGTTGTTGAAAATTCAGATATTTTTTAGTGGTCACAGCCCAACTTTTTAATTGATCACCTTCAACACGGCATATAAGGGTGGCGGTGATTTATAATTTCCCTTGGAATGCTAATTTTTATGTTTCTACCCTAAAAAAAACTTGATAAATATTAAATCCCAAGGGAGGAAATCCGTGAGAACTGCTCAGTTGCATTCATTGAACACATTGATCTATTGAAGGGTGTGCCATTTTGGAAATAATAGGGATTTGGTTTATGTCAAGTCCCTATGGTCGCCCCGACCTTTTCACCTCCCTCGGATATTACCTTTGGAATTATCTGAGGAAATAATGAGTTGTTGGCTCAAAGAACTGATTGACTTTCTTTGCTGTCTGCCTCTTTGATTATTTTAAAAGATGTTCACGTGACCTTTGTGTAAAATTTAAAACGGAAATCATAATTCCGTTCTTGACTACAGTTAAAAACTTAGCCATTTTTTCTTTTCTTAGTAAAATGTGGACCAGGAAAAAAACCTGTTCGTTAAATTTGTGTAATGTTGTCAAACTCCAAGACCGTAACAAGAACAACAATCCTCACCAAAATGTTGGTGTAAATTGATTTGTAAAACCCGCGTTCCCCCCACCGTGATTTGAACTCGCTATCTAGTGATTGCTAGGCTGGTGACAAGTCTTAGATATTATGGAAAATTTATTATATATGTGTGTGTGTGTGTGTGTGTGTGTGTATGTATATATAATGATAATTATAATGACACTTATTAGTGAGAGCCTATATTTGCCCGAAGTCGGTGTGAGCGACTACAAAACGAGCGTCGTAAATGTGAATAAAGAAACGAACTTTGTGCGGGGATCGAACCCGCGTCCACCTTGGAAGCCACCTATACGCGGTGCTGTTCTACCTACTGAACTAATGAAGATCAGATGATAGACAGGAGTCTTTTATCCTACACTTGGTCGGCTTCTCCATTCACACGTTCCGACTTTAGGCACGAATATAGTGCGGCTCTCTTATGTCGACAGTATGAAATCAAATTATGGATAATTGTATATCCAATCGACAGGAGTTTGACCCTGCAGCTATCCAGTCTTGGTTTATTCTTTGCCATGACTTAAATTTGTGGTTTTGTTTATTTGCTTCCCCACGAGAGCAGATTTGACAGGTCGTTTTTGTTTTTTTTTATTGTGGGGGTTCCACACAATGTTACCAACTCGAACAATATTTTCGCGCTAGTTTGACTGCTAAAAAAAAAAAGAAGATAGATAGCCAAGATTTTAAAATGGTCGAAACTAGCCAAAATGTTTTAGGTGCTAATTTAGCTGCTTTTTGCACTGCCGAAACAAGAAACGCGCTAAATCACTTGCCTGCGTACGTGCTGGCAGTTCTAATTCCCCCCCCCCCGGACTAATGTCACAAGGACATTAGGGCAGGCTCGAGATAGTCACAGGAAGAATCCTGAGCTCGCTGGACTAGGGTCACGGGACGAATCCTGTGCAATGATTGTGGTATTTACAGCAATACCGTGAATAGTGCGATTTCGATGTAGTAGAGTTAAGGTATTGCTGTACCAATTAATGCAACTAGGTATAAGCTAAAAACACATTAAATTATAATAAGACCTTGAAAAGTGCAGTTTTGATGTATGGCTGTACAAATTAATCTAAGTATAAGCTGAAAAGAATAAACACATTGAATTGAATTATAAGACCTTGAATGGAACATTTTGGAACTAAATTAACCGCACTAATCAAGGTTTATCTGTAGTTCTATTCTGCTCTGATGAACGAATATTGTAATCATTAAAGGAAAGTTTTTTCCTTGTAAGGTGATCTTATCTTCCTAATAGAATCAAGCCACGATTTTATTTCAAATTGTCTCAATAATAAATGCATTTATAGAAAGCACCCCTTCTCCTCGGGAATCTCAATACTTAAGTCCCCACTGGACAAAAGCGCTTGAAAACCTGTGCAATCAATTGCAGTAAAAAATATAAGGCCTATTAATGAAGAAAGTGCAACTTGTCAATAAAGTTGATTTTTTTTACAAAACACAGGGCAGGAGCTACAGTTACAAAATGAATTTATTTACTGAGTTCATAATTATGAGTCTTAAAACAGTTTTTGTTTATTTATTTAAAGCTTGCTAATGTATATATGTTCCGGATATCATAGGATTCCAAAGTCTGGGTGCTATATAGCTGAAACTCCTGCCCCATGAGTCATATTCATAAAGTAAAGACAAGTTCTAAAATCAAACCATCTAAATATCAGATGTTAGTCAGAGCACAGAGTTCGTAAGGGCACATATCAGGCAGACATTTGAATACTATAATGTGTAAAATTGTATTTAAAATATTCTGGCTAGTTTTAGAAAAAATGCAAATTCTCGATTAGACTAACTGAAATAAATACATTTTAATAAAGGAAATAACTTTGGTCTTATTCGGTCGTCTGCAACAAAATATGTATTCAGTGTTGCCAACTCAAAAAATAGTTTAACTGCTAAAAAAAAAAACAGCGCTAAATTTTTTTAATAGCCAGAAATAGCTAAAAATCACCAAAAGGACGCTAAAAATGGTCGAATATAGCCAGAAAACGGCCAAAATGTTTTAGGCGCAAACGCGCTAATTTAGCGCTTTTTTTTTCATTGCCAAAACAAGAAACGTGCTGAATCTAGCGCGAAACACTGTATGTATTTAATAAAGGGATATAACTAGAATGAGGTTAAAAATTGTGTCAAGTGTTCATAGTAGGAGGTATTGTTCGTTGAAATTCTAATTATAGCAGCTGTTGTTCAGTGTCATAAGGGATGGGTTCTTTTGGGCTACCTCGCCCTTTACACACCCATGAAATCAGCTGTGGTGCACCAACGAACCTACACTGGGTTACGGGAAAATAGGGGTGGGGGAGAATTTGATGATGGATAAGATGTAGTGACAGTTAGAAAAGAACGACATCAAAGAGTTCTCTGACCTCTAAATTATCAACCTTGTGTCCGTATGAGTTGACGTGTCTCGACTAGGGATTATACTTTTTTTCCGATCCCCACTGTTCACTCACAGCTGCAGATTGACGGCCTGGGTAAGTTGCGATAAAAAATCAACAAAAATTAAGATGAATAAAGAAAATATTACGAAGCACTCGGAGAGCGCATACTTCTGTCATTGTCAAAAAAACTTAATTAAAACCCGTTCACAAATAGTTACAATGCAGGGAGATAACTGTAAAGAAAAATCCTGGATCCACCCCAAAATTTAACCAATTCTTCCTTAGCCTATAGTCCGCCCTTTTACAAAATTTCATTGAAAATCACAGAACTTTTGAAGATACAGGAATACCATGACTAGTACGGTTATGGTATTGCTGTACACATTTATGTAAGTGTATAAGCTGAATAAAAACACATTAAATTATAAGACCTCGAATAGTGCAGGTTTTGATGTAGTACGGTTAATGTATTGCTGTACAAATTAATGTAACTATGTATAAGCTGGAAAAACAATACATTTATAAGACTCGAACAGTATGGAACATTTTTAAACAAATTAAACGCACTAATCAAGGTATACCTGTATTATGTGTACAGACAGACATACCACCTCCAACTTTGGCAAAGCTAAATAATGGTTAAACTGCCGTTTTGATGGAGACTAATGAAAAGACCTGAATAGTAATTATGTAATTAAAATATAATCTACAGGGGGGGGATTACTTTGTAAGGTGCTCTTCATAATAAAATAAATTGTATCCACAGTCGTGATTTTATTTTTAATTGTTACAATGTGTATTTAAAAAAAAAAATTCTGGCATTAACGCCTGGATTTATATACAAAAATATAATAATTGAAAAATTAGTTTCTTTAATAATAAATAAATTATTAATTACTGCTTGCAATTTGTTTTATATAAATTAATAAAATTACTTCTTGTGACCTGATACACATATGGTAGAGATGGGCGCATATACTCACTGTAAGATATGCATACAAAGCAAACTCATGCTATAAGAACAAATACCAGACATCACCCTGGTATTAGAGACAGATTCTTGGCATCCTGATCCCTTTCATACTTGAACCCCCTTTCAGACAAAACAGTAAACTCTATTTCTGTTAACATGTTCAAAAACAACCTATCAAAAGAAGCCAGCTTTCCACACAAATATAAACATTTCTAAAATACTCGCACCTTAAATGCCAACCCCTGTTATCTTCAGTTGGTACTCTTTATAACTATGATAATTCGGATCTGATCTACCATAATTGTCTGGGAATACTAAGAAATCTACTTGCAGTTTTGCTGGCATGTATTTTATGTATACATGTATTTACTTCAGATATAGAATTCTTTTAACCTTTCTATGTATGTATAACTTGTCAGTTACAATTACATACAATAAACAGACTTTAATATGTGAATCTTATTTGCCGTGTATTTTTATTTCTGTATATGAGGGACCCGAAGTGACCCATGGTCTAAATCCGGCTAGTTTTAGAAAAATGTGCATTAGCAGTTATTTTATTTATATAGACTGAATAAAGAAAATAACTTTTACTAAAAAGCAAAAACAACCTTTTTGATTATTAAATTTTACATTGTTGTTTTAAAATTATATATATATATTTAAACAGCAGTTCTGTCACTACGTTTTGTTGTTGTCGATAATACATTATGATAATTAGTATCAGTTTGGCAGTTCTGTTAGACTTTTAAGGTAAAACTGATTTGTCTAGTGGCCTCCTCTTGTTTGTTATTGTCACAACGTTTCAGCCATTGTACCCTCCGGCCTTCTTCAGGTGTCTGTAACCTTCTGTGAATGTTAAACCAAATCCTCTTTTCAATCCACAAGGGTAGATTGTTCACATACCACTGTTATCTCTTCCTAGTAATGTCGCTTGTCTGCCTCTTCCACTGAACTAGGTTATGACTTTTTAGCCACGAAGGTGAAATGAGTCACAAAGGTCGAGTTTAAAAGTGGGGACCCTCACGTTTTCTGTTTTGTTTGGGTTTTATTTTCGCACTGGTGTTAATCAGGTGGTTGAATTTTAGTCTTAAATGGACCTCTTTCTTTAATTAAACCAATTTAGCGCGTTTCTTGTTTTGGCAGTGCTAAATTAGCGCGTTTGCTCCTAAAACATTTTGGCCGTTTTCTGGCTACTTGCAGCCATTTATAGTGTCTATTTTGGCCCTTTCGGCTATTTTAAAAGAATTTAGCTATTTTTGGCAGTTCAGCTAGCGCAAAAATATTTTTTGATATGGCAACACTAATTAAACCCTGTCTAGGAGTTTTTTTTACTTATTTATATATAATGTATGTTAAGGTTAGTCGCGTTTTTAATAAAATCATTGAAAGTGTAGCCGAAAGAACAGGAAGCCGTGGAGAGCCATGATCAGTATTGCCGATTTAGCGCGTTTCTTTTGCTCTTGAACATTTTGGGCCATTTATCTGGCTATTTTAAACCAGTTTTAGTGTCCTTTTTGGCGACATTTAGCTATTTTAAAACATTTAGCGCGAAAATATATTTTTTAGTTGCCAACACTGATCGCCCACGTCCTGAAAGGTCGTCCCATTCACGGTTCCACATAAATAGAGAGAAGATAGTCGGGTGAATTTCGTTTGGGTTGGCATTTCGTCTTTTCAGCAGTTCGCAATCCGCGGTTTATAATCAACCGTCCTGAAAGACACCAACAGGAATTCTTTCAAGGGCGATTCACGAGGTTTTTCTGCGGTTTTCTGTTTTACAATTAATTTTTGAGGTTCGTTTTTTATTTATTTCATATTTTTTCTGTTGAAGAATAAGAAAAAAAGATTTTATTTCTTGTTTCGTTCATTGTGGAGTCGAAAAAAAGGATCGTTAAATGAAAAATCCTTTTCTATTGAAACGAAATGCATTTCAACTTCGAATGTCAAATTTCACATCATGGAGTCCACATTTCCAGAAATTATTTCTAGAAATATTTCTAGAAACGATTATTTAAAATAATTGGATTTTTTTTTTTTTTTTTTTTTTTTTTTTTTTTTTTTTTTTTTTTTTTTTGTCTTTTATTTAATCTTTTTTATTACGATCTTATGAAATTTTAAAACGATTTAAAAAATTTTCACTTGCCTTTTTATTTTATTTAAAGTTTGAATCTTAAATTAAATGCTTTTTGTTTTAATTTAAATTAATTCCTTATTTTATTTTATTTTTTTTTTTTCTTCTTACGTCCTGTTTTAACGTTTAACAGCATTGACTAGATTTTTTTTTTGTCTCTAGTACGGGTTTTTTTTTCTTAAGACTACCCGATTCAGGGATTAAATAATTTAAACTAAAACAAAACTCTAACCATTTTCACTTTTCAAGACAATAGTAATATTTCAGGTTACGTTTTCGGTGATTTTCAACTATTGGCTATTTCTGCTACGGAGGACCAATCGCGT
>VCCN01007343.1:2696524-2709954 GCA_006491835.1 Architeuthis dux
AAAATTGAGATGGTCACTTATTTCAACCAAATAACTATTCAACAGTATCATAAGTAAAATGAACTTACTTTATCGTCTTCAACAACACAGCAAATTTGTAACTTCTTGATACCATAACCGACTGGGAGGAGTTTGGCTGTATTTAGAAAATAGATAAAATTGAAATATTAGATACCTTGTTTTTTTTTTATAGCAAAAACTCTTCTTCCCACAAGGAAGACACAAACACATGCCAGGACAATGAAAAATAATAGAAAGTAAGACTGCAAAAAGGCACCTAAGAGCAATTCTTTGCCGAGGAAGATAAAAAAAAAATAAAAATAAATTTAGGAACAAGCCAACCAGATCTATCTATTTATATGTAATACCACCATGGGCATCTCATTATAAAATATTGTTCCTGAAAAAACACATTACAATAATCACAGAGCAAAAATTACACATCGTTATCAATAATGGAAAACACTTCATTTAGATAAATTCACGTAAATTAATTAAAAAAAAAATTTTAAAAAAAAACCTTTTACCATTCCAGCATCGCCATATCACAGATAGACTTGCCATACTTTATACGTAATAGCTTAAATTATTTTCAAGATTTCCTCCGAGAGTTCCCAATACTGACCATTTAATTTATATTTCATGCCATTTTCTCGAAATTTGTCAATACTATTTCTAAAGCTGTTAATACTACTTTTATTCTCATATTCAGGCAATTTATTCCAATAGTGCACAACTCTCTTGCTAAAGAAATCCATAGATTTATTTGGGTGTACGATTAGATTATTTGTATTGTTTGAGAGGTTAACAAAGTTTTTACCATATTTGTTATAAAAACTTTGGATGGTATTTATTATTGGGTTCGGACTGGTTAAATATATAATTTAACCAGTCATGCTGGGCTCTTCAGGAATTTTGAAATAATGGAATTGTGAGCCGCTGTATTTTTGATAATGTATTGCTTACAAATGAGCCTTCTTATCTTATTTGCAAAGATAAAAAAAAGAGGACGAAATTATGAAGTTGCCTGAAAAATGGCAGACGGTCAAACAAAATGTTAAATATGTTCAACAAATCATTTTCAATTTTTTTTTACTATTTACCTTCATCTTAATTTTTCAGTAGTTTTTTTTTTTTATCGCAAGTTTTACTCAGGTCAGGTTGCCTTCAGCAGTGAGCAAACAACGTTGATAAAAAACCTGGCCCGACTAAAAGTCACGATAAAAAGCAACTGAAAAATTAGAATGAGGCAAATAGTAAAAAGTAATATTAAGGAGTTACAATATTTACTGTAATTATTCATGTATAACACGCACCAGTTTCCTAGATTTTTAAGCCTAAAAGTTAGTGGTGCGTATTATACATGAGAAACCCCCCCCCCGCCCCATTCCATTATGCAAATAGAAAATGTACACATGGAGCAACTATAAGTTGCAGTAAACTTCAAGCAGTTTTCTACAAAACTGTACATCGTGAGTGTCAATATATTATATATATTAACGAAATTATACTTACATGCACCCCACAAAAGTCCTTCAGTTTGAACAGATCGTACATGTTCCTCCATCTTTTGCATGTCAGTCTCATCATCCCATGGCTTCACATCCAAAATGATGTTGCTTTTGGCAATGAGGGCAGGTTCTGAAAAATAAAAGGTTTTATCAATAGACTGGCAAAGTGATGAAGTCAAACTTCCGGTTCCAAGCACCAAAATTTTAATACTTGTTTTGCATAAGGAAAATCTTGCTCGTTTCTTTTTTCGTCGTTTTTATTAAAATAATAAATAGAGTGGCAAAATATGATGTCATCAGCGGATATCCGGTTCCAATCTTAAAAATTCTATTTTATTTTTTTTATTTTTTTTTAAAAATTTAGACTGATTTCACAGTTTGTCATTCAATATAAACTGGCTTAAAATTTTGATAAGTTTTATTAATTTTTCATTAGTTTTTTCCCTTGGAAACTTTGAGCACTAAGCAGCTATTGTTCAATTATAAGCTAGTGTGGGGCCCGTAGTGCATGTTATAAAGGGTCCTAAATTTAATCTTAAAAAAACCCCAAAAAACAACAAAAACAAACAACACATTTGAGCATAAATCTTTGTTTACTTGCATAGTAAAGTAATTACATTTTTTCAATTCCCATACAGCCAGATAATACGACAAATATGTCTGACATTTCAGAGAGACTCTTTTTTAAAAGGGGGAGGTTGTTGGGTATCACCTCATACTCTTAGTTTGGACCAGCCCGAGAAAGTCACGTGGTTAGGCGACTATAAATGACTGCGTAAAAGACTGATGGAGAGTTTTAATTCCTTCCTTTGTGAAGTGAACAGTATTCCCTTTGTGGTGTAAAGCTTGTAAATCTATTGACTGCATGTCGAGCTAATGGATAGACATTTAGTGTCAGAATTGGTAAACGTAATACAAACCCTACGTTAAACCCGTGTATACTGAGCGGCAGTCTACAACCTGTGAATTACAGTATTTGTTTTGATCTTTGTGCAGCAGTGGCAGTGACCAATTTCAAATACCTTCATATTTAGGTGTTGTATATCTATCACAATACCACATTTTCATTAATTATAATAACACCAATTGAAAGGTAATAATTTGCAAAAAAAATTAAAAAATAAATAAATAAAATCACTAACTTAAAACATGCAGTCGTTCATAAAAGTTGCAAAGGCAGTACTATTCTACTCTTGCAAAATCCAAATCCCCCCAAACAAAAAAACAACATTTACTCTTGCATAATATGAGAAATTTAATATAAAATTTATTATAAGATTAAGGTGAATTCAAACCAAACTAACTTAAAATTGAATTAATTTTTAATTCAATTTTGACTAACTCTTAACATCCTAAAGCACAAAAAAAATAAATAAATAAAATGGCTGAAAATCCTGATCCAGGTTTTTTTAAACGTATATGAACTCTAATGTAAGGGAAGTAACTCTGGTTTCTTCAAAAATGGCAGCTTAATATTTTAATGATTTAGTCAACGATTTGATCAATGAATTAGTGGCTGTAGGCCTGGGAGATGATAACACAGGCCTACAAAATTTTATGTCCATCAGGTAAAGTTTTTTTTTCTATAGCATATCAGCATTTTTACTAAAGATTGGTAATTTTGTCTGCATTTTCACAAATTACATGGCTTACACCCATTAGATAATAATTTATATGTAAAATAATGTGTTTTAGATCACATTTGGAACAAAAACTTTTGTAAAAATGCAATTAACATTAATAATTACTTACAGGTGTTCAAAGTAATATAGATGTGAACAGATTTATAGTTGTACTCTGGGGTCGCATTATATGAGAGGATAAAATATATTACTGTTTTTTAGCGATAAAAAGTGGGGCTCGCTTTATATTCGAGATCGCATTGTACTCTAGTAAATACGGTAGAGGACTTACTCTTTGCTTTCCTCTCGGCATATTCAGCCAATCTCTGTTGTTTGATTTTTTCAGATTCCTCGTCATCTTCATCGGAACCAAACAAATCAATGTCATCATCTTCATCCTCATCAGCAGCTGGAGCGGAGTTTTGGGATGAAACAGATTTAGCATCTCCATATGCATTGACATCTTTTTTTTCACCTGGGAACCTTGGGGAAAAAAAAAAAAAAAAAAAAAAAAAAAAATTGAATTGTGAAATTTACAAGGAAAGCACCCCCCCCCCAAAAAAAACAAAGCAATTTTAATTTGTTAAGGCACATTATTCAACGTTTAATGATAAACTAGTTAACCCAGTGAAAAAAAATTCAGATCTAGAGATTACCTTGCTATCCGAAAGGAGAGCATTTCTATAAAAGACTTATGTAAGCAATTAGCATCAACTGATACGAGTAAAATCTTTGAGCACTCCCAGACCAAAATTTTTTTTAAAAAAATGGATTGACTTAACTGTCAAAAATGGATCGCATCATGAGGACTGATCACCATTAAAGCTAACATGAATTTAAGAGTTAAAGCCAATGATAATAAGGTCTGCTGCTAGATTTTTTAATTGCTAGATCATTTAACAGATTTCGGGACTGCATTCATTACTGGTTCTGCTAGAAAAGAACATTGGCAAAGTAGGACGATTTAACCGTCAAAAATGGATCACATCATGAGTACTGATTTGACCAATCACCGCTAAAGAAGCTAACATTTTTTATTTTACTTTTGTACTAAGCTGGCATGGCAATGACCGAGTTTTAGTTTGTTTTTTTTTAAATTAAAAATTTTTTTTTTTTAATTAAATCAAGTATTTAAAACCATTTTTATTACTTTTTGACTGCTATTTACCTATATCTTAATTTTTAGTAGTTTTTTAAAAAAATATCACAATGTGTAAAATGGTTTACAATAAACCAATAAAACAATAACACTGCCGTCGCTTTCGCTAGTCGCTTTTCAATTTCAGTAAGGCTAAAGATTAGGATGAATGTAAATAGTCAAAAAATTAATAAAAATGGTTTACAATACTTCATTTAATAATAAAGAGGGAAAAAAAAAAAAAAGAAAAAAAAAAGGAAACAAAAGAAAAAAAAAAAAAAAAAAAAAAAAAAAAAAAAGAGCAAATGATATTTTCAAAGCCAATAAAAGTTTTGGGATACATATATACTAATGTACCGTTTTCATACATATACATTTTTTATTTTTGAGAAGGGTCATTAATATTCAAATGTTTTTTTTTACTGTTTAAATTTTATAATACGACCGTTGAATAATAAAAAAAATTTAAAAATTTAACGGACAACTGTTCCCGCAGTCATTATGGAGAACGTATTGCCATGGACGACTGCCATCGACACACGTTGGAAAACCCTGCTGGTCTCGCGCAGTTTGTCATGGCGTTGAACAGCTATGGAGCCTATTTTTCGAATTTAGTTATTTCGTTACAGTTAAAGTTATTTTTCAACAATTTAGAAAGTCAAAGACTTTTCTGGTGTTTTTCTAATATCTTTGTTTTATTAAATTTTAAATTTATTTTTGCATATCTGTCCATCAAAGACACCACTTTCATATTATTGCTTATGGGCTTCCATAAAAAAGGCAAGCATTTTATCTACTAAGAATAAAAGCGCGACCAGACAGAAAGCAGCTCAAGTTGAGTCAATTAAATACACCCCCTGCAGTAATCGGAGTTAGTCACCGCTCACTGATGTACTTACTTTGCAGTTTCGGCACCATAAGATGCTATCTGATTGTACCAACGTCTGGCATGGAACATGTTGGCATCTGGTTTTCCAGACAAATCAGAGAACACAACAGCATCAGCCTGCGATGGTTCATAGCTAGAATTAGATAAAAAAAAAAAAAATATAATCAATATCATTAACCCATGAAAATGAAAATTATTGAAAATTATTTTTAATTTCAGTGTTCTAGATGCTATATTAAAATTCCAAAACTTCAAAAATTTTTTTTAAAAAAAAGCCTTAAAATTTTAAAATTAACATTTTTATAAACATGGTTCCATCTTGTGTTTGTCTTCTGATGTACATGTTATGGCTGTTTAGGCCATTTTCAAAATCTTGAAAGAACGTTTTGTAGGAATGAGTATTATTAAATTATTTTTGATTGGTCAAACAATATCATTTATTTATTAAATAAAATATGCCTCTATGGGTATCTCATACAAATTAAATTAAAAACACATTCAACATTAAAATACATATTAGATCAAGTGATAAAAATGTGTATGAAACAGGTCTGGTTAGTCACTCAATAGAATGTCATGTGACCAACATCATTTGGCAGCATGCTGTTGTTGGGGATGATCAATTAAAAAATTGGAAAAAAAAGGGTGATCAATGAAAAATAAGTAAAACAAAATTATTAAAACCTGTCTGGTTAGTCACCCAATAGAACGTCACGTGACCAATGTCTTTTGGCAGCATGCTGTGTTAGGGGTGATCAATTAAAAAATTGGGAAAAGGGGGTGATCAATGGACAAGTTACTTATCTCACCTTTTGTTGGTTAGTATATATAATATATATCGTCCAAAACGTGTTAACAACACAAACAAGAAGGAGTTCAATCATCTGAAGAATTATTTGAAAATTTTTATAATTATAGTAATAAAATAATATTTAAAAGTAAATGGTCACAATTAAGGTCCCATTTAATTTATTAATATATTTCCTATTTTCAGATATTCTAGAGACTCAATGTTTCTAGACTAAATTTTAGATGTAAACGTGAAAATAAATTAAACAATACTGGCGATAACTGTGGGGTGGATATGGGCAATATTCAAGGGTGGGTGTTAGATGAAAGATGACAAACATTGTCTAAGAAAAAGAAAAAAGACAGTAGTTATAGTCCAGCTGCTAAGAGAAAATTGTTCAAATTTTGGAGAAAATGCCATATTTGGTCCAGCTGTAGTAAATGGCGTCCTAATTTGATAGAAAGGGAGACCCACTCTGGATAGGACAGATTTTTCCATTCTATACATTTCTGTATTTACTCCTGTCTGTCCCCACACAATATCTCCAAAAGTTCAATGAATTTCAATGTAATTTTGTGGAAGGGTGGACAAAAGGCTATGGAAGAAGTTATTAGATTCTGGGACAGATCCATGCACAATAACTTAGTCATAATTGAAAGAAATGTACCTACAGTCATCCATTTTGAATTTCAAAATGGTCACCCCTAAAGTTCATAGAAAAACCAGCAACAACTTTTTTCTTAATCTGGATGGTTCTTAGATATGATTTAACCTGGTTGCCAAGATTCTACACACAAAAATGATAACTCAAAAAATGTGACAGAACCTGATACACTAAATTCAAAATTATCACATTTCTTTTTAACGAAATAGGCAAGATCCAGAGTTCCTTTCTATCAAGTTAGTACACCATATAGTTCTTTTAAGCTTTATAAAAAAAAAAAAAAAAAAAAAAAAAAAAAAAAGCAACTTTCTTCAAAAAGTGAACAGTTGGCCTAAAATAAGGATCTTAGCAGCCGGACTATTTACAGCCAGTCGTTTGATGTCTATTGCTGTTGGGTACAGACAGTTAAACTTCCAAAAGGCAAACGGGTGACCTTCAAGACTATCCTGTGTGAGAAAGCTACTAGTTAAAGAGCTTCGGTCAAAGAAATTACTAATAGAAACATCCCTACCTACAGTGACTTACTATCTTATTAGAGACAGTCAACCAAAACTGTCACCATAGGTTTCTTCAGTTTTTAAGTGGGTCTGACTGGCTGGCTATGCATGTATCACGTGTACAGGCCACAATGGAGCTAGAGGGCTGACAATTTATACATTTACTCCTTATGTCTAGAAAGAAAAAAAAATGTTTCTTTTCACCCCCCACCTTTTAGAATTAACTTGTTGCCTTTTATCCATGTAAAAGCCAATGCCCGTGAAAAAAAAATTCCAAATATATTTGAATTTCTATCACACAATTTAAAGAAAAAAAAAAAATGTCCCCGTGACTAGAGACTCAAGAATCCCAAATCCCTGTCACCGAGACAAATGCCACGAGCACTGGGATAAGGGTGGGGTGGGGGGGGGATATCCCAAAAGCTTCTCAGGACAAATCCTGAGCATGCTAACAGTGATCGCCTCCCGACCAGCTGGCCAAGATACCCTGTGCAACTTCTCCCAGGGCGATACCCGAGCATGCCACAAGGATCCCTGAAGGGCCGTGGTTCTCTGAACTTCGAGGTCATGCCGGTTTCTAGGAACAGATACTACACTTTGATCTTAGCCACGAAGTTGGAGTTGACTTCGTTTTCCCTCCATAACAACAACCCTCACCAAATTTAGGGGAGTAAACTCTTCACTGTTTGTCCATCACGTTATGTTAAACCAAACATATATAAAATTAACATTTCCCTACAATGATTTGAAGGCATCTCTTAACTGAGCTAAACTGACAAGTATATTTACAAATTTATTTATAATATATACAATACAAAAGTTGCAGTAATCATCTTCAGTCGGAATAGAAGTAGGAGTGGAGTTTGACCCAGCAGCAAGCGTAGTCTTTAGCATTATACTGCAACTGCACTTTCATATATATCCCATAATAGACAGTGATGAAGTTGAGCAAACCCCTTAGAGTCTCAGAACAGAGAGGAATGGAGAAAGATGGTTGCCAAGTCAATTGTGGCGCCTCCACGGCAAGATACAGGGAAGAAGAAAATTTTTTAAATAAAAATAGATTTTGCAAAAATAACCTTGAGTCTATGTATAATTCTTGACTTTAATTTGAAATCAGTTTGACTTCTAAATGATCTGCTAGTTATTCAAATGATTCTTCGGACGATTGAAGTCCTTGTTATTTGTGTTGTAAACACGACATTTCAGCCGATCCATTCTTCGGCCTTCTTCAAGTGTAAAATCCGAGTGCGACAGGTTAAACAGAAGTTATGTTTAAAGGGGGTAATATCTTTACAAAGATCTGCTAGTTGTTAGAAACAAAATCTTTGCGAGGATGCAAACATTCAATTATGGAAGGTTAAATGAAAATCTTTATTTCAGTACTGCAGGTAAAAAAAGAATACAAGGTTTAATATATGTAAAACAAGGAACGAAGACAATGGCCATATCTGGTACCACATCTCAGAATTTGTCTCTTTATTGTAGGAAAGCCGAGAAGTAAACCCACAGTGAAGATCTAACACTGTTGGACTTCCAAATTCCAAAGAAAAATCATTCAATAAGTTCAGGCTCGTAACAATGGGGCAAGGGCTCCTGACCCCAAACCATTAGCAGTTTTTAAAAAAAATTTTTTTTTAAAAAGCATGTACAACTAACTTTGTGGCTCTTTATGTATTCAATTTCAGCTAATTTTCACATCCATACTTACAAAATGTATTGTCATTGTAACTATGAAGACTCACATTACACTGGTATTCTGTAGAGGTGATGAAATGACTAAATACGGCCAAATTCATTTGATTTTTAGATGCGCTAGCATCGATTGCTGTCACTGACTGACATACTGAAATGTTAGTTACATCCCTTGATCAATGTTGCTAATTTAGATGTTTTTCATTGTGTCTAGATGTCAGAAATTGCTAGATGATTTTTAATAAAAGAATATTTTCATTCAATTTATAGTAATTAAATAAGTAATATTTTTAATAAATTTAGTAATATTTTATTAAAATAAATGTTCAAGATTAAAGTCACATTTAATTTATTAATAATATGTAATATATTTCCTAGATTCTAGATGTTTCAAGATGGTTTTTGACCATTTTACATGTAAACTTGGAAATAAAGTTGGCAACACTGCAACCTCGCTAGATCTTCACACAAAAGAACTAGTGCATCTATTGGTCTGCCTTTTAGGCTTGTTTATCACCCAATTCTTAGAAGAAATATAATCCGTTTTTCACATTGGATTAAAAAAAAGATGGACAAATTTATTAAATGAAGAATGATACGTTCATTAATTACAATATTAATTACTGCGCTCGAATTCAAGTCATTTCTTGAAAGAAATAAGACCTTCGTTTAAATGTAAACTAGAAAATAAAGTTGGCAACTCTGCCTTTGCTAGATCTTCACAAGAAAAGAACTAGCGCCTCTATGGTCTGACTTTCAGGCTTGTTTTAGCATGATACTGCAACTGCCCTTTCATAAAATTCATCACTGAAACGAGTTATCTCCAAACTATAAACATTACAAATAGTCCCATTATAGTATTGTTAATACTATTACAATAATGCTGCTAGTATAATGTTTACATTGTGGTAGAAAAGTATTATGGAAATAAAATCAGTTATAGTTAAGAGCAGGGCTGTTTCAGACTAAGCCTGAAAAGAGGAATTTATGGGCGATAAAGATTTTTGTAGCACGGAGAAGGACAGGCTTCATCTGCCCTAGACATGCCACTTGAGGATGACAACCACATCTATCCCAGAATGGACAGGCATGAAGTTGAGCAACCCCCTTAGAGTCTCAGAACAGAGAGATGTTTTTTTTTTGCTCAATTTTAGGGGTCGCAGCATATTCACAGACATACATATTTACAGAGATCTTTAAACTTACAAAAATGTTAAGAATTAAAAAGAATTTACTGGAACAAAAATATATTAAAGATTTAGCAATGTCAGTGAATTGTCATATGGAATCCCCTCTCTTAGAATTGTAATATTACAAGAGAATTTTTTTTCTGCAATAAAAGGGGTGGCCAAGTCTATGTATTATTCTTGACTTTAATTTGAAATCAGTTTGACTTCTAAAAGATCTGCTAGTTGTTAGATAACTAAATCTTTGCAAAGATGCAAACATTCAATAATGGAAGGTTAAAATGAAAATCCTTTTTTTATTTCAGTATTGCGGGTAAAAAAGAATACAAGGTTTAATATTTGTAAGACAAGGAACGAAGACAATGGCCATATCTGGAGCCACATCTCAGAATTTGTCTCTTTATTGTAGGAAAACCGAGAAGTTAACCCACAGTGAAGATCTAACACTGTTGGACTTCCAAATTCCAAAGAAAAATCATTATTCAATAAGTTTCAATACTTCAACGATAGCCAGTTAGAAAAAAATCAACATAGGTTTCTTCAGTTTCAGGGATTCTGGCTGGCTATGTATCACCTGTACAAGCTGCCCCAGAGGGCTGAAAAATTTAAACATTTACTCATGTCTAGAAAAAAAAAAAGTTGTGTTTTTTTTACCCCCCCCCCGTTTTTAGGGGAAGTTCAATTTACAATGCAAGTTTATGCTAAATTGATTCCATTAGTTTGTGTCAACGTCTGCTCGTTTTTTTGACAATTTGGACTTTTTAGTGACCAACAAAGGGTGTGAGAAGTAACTTGTTCATTGATCACCCCCACCCCATATGGTATGCTGCCAAAAGACATTGGTCATGTGACAGTTTCTATCAAGTGACTAACAAGACCTGTTTACTCCTATTCAGGTTAAAAAGGCTTAACATTTGATTTTATTATAGATTATAATTAAATAAAAATTAAATAAAAAATAGACAAATGTAATAGACAAGCTTTCAAGCAAGTTCAAATTGGCTTCCCCTACTAAATGTTTTTTTTTCTTGCTATCAAAGTAGAGAAAGAAAGAAATATCCATTTTAATCTTAACAGTTTTGTTGACTAACATCTAGCCAAGGGGCCTAAGAACCAACCACACCCCCTTACGTTTAAGGGCCTCAGTTTTGAACTCGGTTATAGCCACTGCGAAATTAAATCTAGCTTTGTTTAGCTATTGAAAATGTCCGTTCTCTTCTGGCAGCGTCAAACCAAAGATTGCCCGTTTTTCAATCGAGAAACAAAAAAAAAAAAAAAAAAAAAAAAGGCAAATTGCTGTATTTAACTTTTAATTTGGGGAAGTTAAAAAAAAGAATTTCTAAAAGTAAAAACTTGAAAGTTGCCAATAGATACTTTTAAAATCCGTTTCTCATCTTTTTAAAAGCAAAATGTATAACATATTTAGCTCAGTTTAGTTGACCGATGATAAAACCAAATAATTTCGCTAAAATTATCTGGATTTGAAAATAACTTTTTTGGTGGTAAATTTTAAACTACGGAAGTTTAAATTTAAAAATTTTTTTTCCTACTGTCATCGATAATGGCGTCATTATGACATTTTTTTCTGAATGTAGAAAACATCGAATTTATAACAGTCAAAAAGTGCGTTAAAATTAATGAAAATAATTGGGGGGGGGGGTTCAAACAGAAATTTTGGCTATTTTATTTCTAGAAAAACATTTTTAAAAATTGAGAACGGAATTTTGGAAATTTTGATTAGGTTTATTTTAAAATCAGGTATCGATTTTCCGGTGAAAATTCTTTGTCCATACCTACTAAAAAAGGAATGTATTTCAGAAGTGAAAAAGTCACTGGATATAAAAAAAAAAAATAAAAAAAAAATAACTAGACGAAACTGATAAATCATTGGAGAATAGAATTAAAATTAGAAATATAAGCATAAAATTACAAGCCCAAGTTTACGTGATCGACATTTAAAGAGAGTAACAATTAGTTTTTTGGCATCCAATTAGGTTTTTCTCCCCTCTTTTCTGCGCACGTAATCTATCTCTGATAACTAGAGAATAGAATCACGTGCCAAAAGCTAATACGCAATCAGTGTTGCCAATTTAGCGCGTTTCTTGTTTTGGCAGTGCAAAAAGCGCTAAATTAGCGCGTTTTCGCCTAAAACATTTTGGACATTTTTAGCGTCTTTTTGACCATTTTGGCAATATTAAAAGATTCAGCGCTTTTTGGCAGTCGCGAAAATATTTTTTTGAGTTGGCAACACTGTACGCAATCTATATGGGATGGGTTCATATTGTTAAAGAAATCAAGGACTTTTAATTTTAAAGAATCCACGGTTCATGTTATTTTTGACGTCGTAAATTGTAGGTAAATGCTAATCCTTGTTCTTTACGAATGTAAAATATGGTAGTTACACACAAGACACAGCATACAAAGGCTCCAAAAAGTATAACCATACAACGTATTGATTAGATATTAACGCAATAATGAAGTTAACAGCCATTAATGTGTTATTTATCAGAATATTGCGCACCATGAATTCGTTGGATATCATTTACTTAAGCCATGTTTTCAATAAGATCCAGAATCCACATTTGGGAGGGGGTGTAGTTCAGCCTCCCGAATTATTGAGTACGTCCCTAATACAAAGAAATTAAAAAAAGTTCTGTGTTTTTAACTGTCACAGAAAAATATCAAATTTAACATTAACGTCAATTTAACATTAACGTCAATTTAAAAATAAACTAAACATTTAAAAAAAAAATCAAAATTTGTTTCGTTTATTCTGCAAGTACTAGTGTCCTTTCGTAAATTTATATTAAAAACCTTTTTAAGTTCAGAAATGGCCACAATGAAGAGTAAAAATTGTATTAATCCGGCCCTTTCGTAAATTTAAACCAAAAACATTTAAATTTAGAAATTACCTCAACTAATGTGAGTAAACATTGTATTATTAAAATCATTTGTGTCGGAAGAAAGAAAACTTAAAATTGATCTTAGCCTATCACGATTTGGACTTAAATCTAGCAAATTTCACCAAATCCTACATCATGTATCTATATCTAAATCTTATGATTTTTCTTCTTTCATACCCCCCCACTCACAAATGGGATTAAATAGAACATCCATAGAGAAAATGCGGTATTTTTTTGAACATAGAACGAAAGAAATTGTCAGAATGAAGGAGTCGTTATGGTGAAAGAAATAATAAAGTACGACTGGGTCAGCAAATAAGACTAACTAAGTTTAAAGTTAAGATAGAGAAGACCAATACCATCCCCACTTTTGACCTTGTGTCACATTTAAAAAAATAAAAAAAATAAAAAAAATAAATAAATGTTCTTTTTTTTTTCTCAAATGTGTTGACAAAACTCTGCCTTGCTCTTTTGTAACACCCCTTTCTTCCCACAATGTGTTTTGAGGAAGATTCGGACACATTTTCTAATTGA
>VCCN01007343.1:2716679-2728983 GCA_006491835.1 Architeuthis dux
TTGAGAGGCACGTCTCTGTGGAACCGTCATGGATTTGTCAGCCGACAAAATTAACTGAACAAAGATGAAGAATAGATTGGTCTTTTTATAGTAAGAGGTGAGTGGTGGATGTGTAGCTGGTCAAAATATGGTGTGTTGAACTGGGTATCATCCAAAGTACCAAGATGAAATGTAAGGTGACAATATACATGGTTTTGCCAGATTTCTACAAAGGGTATCAAGTTGTGAGTCAAGTACATTATTTTCATGTCCTGAAAATTAGTTATCTAAAAGCACTAACAGACAAGATAACTTTATTTCTCAGAATAAAAATCTGTGTGTCAAGTGGTTTAACTTGTTGACTGCAGTAAGTGCAAAAATATATATGTGTCCGTTACACATATGTAGTTAGTTAGTAACTACATATGTCCGTCCACACCTCGAGTACTGTGCACAGGCCTGGTCACCGTAATTGGATAGAGATATAAAAAATCTTTTAGAAAAAAATTCAGAGACGAGCAACTAAGTTAGTACCAGAATTAAAAAGTATGAGTTATGAGGATAGGCTAAAAGTGTTAGGGTTAACATCATTAGAAAATAGAAGAGATCGGGGAGACTTAATAGAAATGTTTAAGATTATTATGCCTGATGTATCTTTTACTAAAAGGGGGTACAAGTGACTTTGAGGCCACACTTATACTGTAGAAGTAGATTGAATATCAGAAAATTCTTTTTTAGCAATAGAGTGATGGGACTTTGGAATAGATTACTGGAATATGTAATGCTATCAACAGATATAAATGATTTTAAGAAGAATTATGATGTTTATTATACCACGCAAAGGTTTAAGGCCCTAGATATTGTGTAAATATGATTGTTATGATGTATGCTTGTATATACAAATAAACTTTGTTTCACACTAAAATAAAAGTGAGGGGTTTGAAAGTTGAATAGGATTGAAAGGATAATGGTGCAGTACAATTGTTTTAAGTAACTCCAACTTAAGTTATTATTCACTGGTGCTCACTTCATCGTGTCATCCCAGGGTCAGGTCATGCATCTACGTCAACGGTCAAGTGCACCATCTGACATTGGATTATATAGTGGGCCATACTTGCTTACACTACAAATGGTGGGTGGAATGTCTATCGTGTAACAAAGTTGCCACTAAGATATATTCCGAATATACCTTTTGCTCACCCCTGGAAAGGTTGTAGCTGATGCTCATGGTCAGCATTTTGTTGGTAGTAGTAAAACCATGTTCACTCTTCTATGGTTGTCAAGTTTAGCAGGTTTGGTTGCAGTCAAGAGGTAACCAGGTAAGATACCTCTACCTGATATGGTGAGGTGATGCACTCCCTTGGAATGTAGCATCAGGCTAAGTAGTGGAATTGATTACTGGTCAAGGGTGAAAAAAGTTGAATGAACTTTGTGACACTGAGCTTGTGAAGGAATAAAGAAATGTAACTACTAAACAAATAGTAACTATAATAAAACATTTATTATTACTTGTACAACAGTGTGCTGAAATAGAGAACAGTAAAATAGTGAAGAAGTCCATAATAGTTTAGAACAGCGTTTCCCAAACTATAGCTCTCAACCCACTTTTGGGTCGTGAGCAAAATTTTGCTCGGCCGTGAAAAGTTATTAAAGTACGATTTTATTAATTATACAAAAATATATATTACCAAAATGGAAAAGTGCATATTGTGTGTGATAACATCAACATTGTTGTTAATAAATTTAAAGTTCACTGCTTTATCATAGCCTCAGCCTATAGTGGTGCCACCAAGTTTACCACATGATGTTCTGTGCTGTGAAATCTGGATTACATTAAATTTGGGGAATCAAGCTTAATTTATATCACACAAAACACCAGGTGATTACAATTACATAAGCTTGTGGAAAATACATTAATGTACCATAGAGTCAGTTATCATTCTGTTTCCTTTGTATGTTCACCGGCTGATCATTTAGCCGGTCCACGAGTTGTACAGAGTAGCTTACCGAAACGTAAGTAAATTATATAACCGTTACCTCATGGAAACATTTTTCACTGGGTTAGTGAAATTTGTTCCATGGTCCCTACTTCTGGTTAATAAATTATATTAATGTTCATATCTTTCTTTTATCCAATAAAGTTAGGTGGGTTGCTATAAGCTGTGGTCATAAATAGTGGGTCGCGATTTTAAAATGTTTGGGAACATCAAACCATGTCAGTGTTTTTCCCCACCCCCTTGGAAACTACAGGGCGAGGTGACGAGGCCCCAAACTACAACAGGACAGTAGGACCTTTCAAGTATCATAAGGTTCTCTTACAATAGGGGTAAAATAGCATGGAATTTTGTAACAAATCTTTCATTGCATTATATTGCTCACACCAAGCATCAAATTTTGTAACAAATAAAGTGAGGTGGGTCGCTATAAGCTGTGTCATAAATAGTGGGTCGCGATTTAAAAAGGTATAAAAAGAATATAAGTTCTCTCTTAAGTTGGCTTGTAGTGATGTTAATGTTGAGTGGTGTGGTATGTTAAGCTTATAGTGTAACTACAGCCCAACTCGTACGTGAAGGAAATGGTTTAACGCTTCTTACTGGTGTACGTAAACGATCTTTATTACAACGTGTTAGTATAACATTCTTAGTACAACATTACGTTCAGTACAATGTTACGTTCAGTACAATGTGAAAACGTAATTCACCTTTGCCAGTTTGTAGCTTGTCATAGGGCCTTGTGTCATGATTCGGAGGAGGAGAAACCGTGCGCTCTTGGAGGGTAATTTTGCGAGACAGTCATCGTGGAGTCTCGGGGCCTTAATATGAGCCAAGAAATGCGTGTGTGCACTAAACAAAAGTGCAAAATAAATAACCCAGCAACCTTGAAAGAATTGAAGGCTACCATCACCAAATGAGATACAGTCAATAGCAGCCCACACACTCTTATTAAAGTGATGCAGAACTTACACCCCAGAACACTGGAATGCTTGGAAGCTAATGTGTTTTGGATTAACTCTGGTGTCACAAGGTCCAGTTATTCTAACCCCAGCTTCGGCGCGATCAAATCTGGGGTCGCCTTTTACGGAGGAAAAATGTCTGTAAATTCATCAGGGGTGCCCCTGGAGACTTCTGGTCCTACTTAAATTCTCTTTAGTGGGAACAAGGCCGGGCGAAATGACTCTGCCTGTCCCTTGAGGAGATCGTTTCATACGATGGCGCCTGGCCACTCCCCACCACAACTCTTCAGCCCCAGACACCTGGTTCTTTGTGAATTTACTTTTCTCAAATTATCTCTGTCTGGCGTCAGCTACATATAGCCATCATTAGAGAGTTCCACCATGGAATGTGAGCACAGGTGTGTGCTGGGAACCTTGTATCAGGCTCCTTTGGGGTATCTGAAGGTGTTAACCAGAGCTTCATCTTCAACATATATCTCTCTGCAATCCCTCTACTTGCATGTTATGACTTAGACACTGAAGACAGTGTTGCTATAAACTTGTTAAAAAGTTAAGAATGCATGTTGTTCATAATGGTTTTGTTTGGCCTTTGAAGATGAATTCTCTTAGAAATATTTCCTTGTAGAAATTGAGTAGTTTGTGTCACCATTGAAATAAAGTGTTGTTTATAGAGAAAAGTATGCATATATTTTTAGTACTGTTTGTATATAAACTGTAACTAAGGATGCTTATAGAGAGGGATTAAAACTAATCTTATATCTATTTAACTTGTTAACATTCCAATAGCCATTATTTTGAAATTCCAAATGTTGACCTGCCAATTATACAGTGATGGCGTGATAAGGCAGAAACCTTATTTCTATGCACTTAAATGACATTTTCTACACCGAGACAATCTTTCTATTTATCGGTCTATCTATCTATCTATCTATTTATTTATCTGCCTGTCTATCTATCCATCTATTCTTCTGCATCTTCCTAGGGCACACATTGGTACACCACTATGGAATGTGAGCATGGGTGTGTGCTGGCAACCGTGTATCAGACTCCTTTGGGGTATCTGTAGGGGTTAAACAGAGCTGTGTTCTAATCCCAACCATCTTCAACATATACCTCACTGCAATCCCTCTACTTGCATGTTATGACTTAGACACTGAAGACACTGTTGCAATAAACTTGTTAAGAATGCATATTGTTCTTAACTGTTGTGTTTGGCCTTTGAAGATAGATTCTCTGAGAAATATTTCCCTGAATAATTTGGGTCACCATTGAAAAGAAGTGATATCTGTCTTGTGTAAAATAATATGGGCAGGAATGGTTTTGCAAAGCAAGCAGGGTTAGATGAAGATGTTAGATGTAGTAAACCAATTAAACGTCCTTCCGCAGAGTTTTTTAAATCTTGCGTTTCTGATTGGCCGAACTATTAGACAAAGAGTTTGATTCTTTTTGGGGGTAAAATACGTTGGACTTGAGAGCCAGCAAGGAATCCTGGCCAAAGGCAGAAGTGGCCCCTGGCTGTCCCGCAAGTAGGGTTAGATGAAGATGTTAGATGTAGTAAACCAATCAAATGCCCTTCCACATGGTTTTTGAAATCTTGCGTTTCTGATTGGCTGAACCCTTACACAAAGAGTTTGATTCTTTTTGGCAGTAAAATACATTGGACTTGAGAGTCGGCAAGGAATCCTGGCCAAAGGCAGACGAGGCCCCTGGCATGGGGAGGCAAACAGAGCGGAGAGTTAGCTAGACGTTAAAGTGGGAGAAGGGTGGCAGCTAGCCAACGATCCATTACAGCAGTTGGCGCTTTGTTGAAGTGTTGGAATTCGGACCATGGTTGCATCCGAGAAGCGATTTGAGAAATAAATGAATCAATTTTAACAGATAACAGATGGACCCTGTTGTTTAATTTTCCCTTAAGACGGAGAATCTCTGCGTAATTTGCGTTTTTCCCCCTCAGGTATCCATCCAGAAGATATGGTATGTTCACCATATTTATATGTAACTCTCATCTCCCCTCCTGGAACCGATCAGCTAAAGACTGCTGCAACATACACATACACAAGGTAAACATAATTAGTATCTCAAGGGATATATCTGTAAAATGTGTAAAAATCAACGAAAGCATGATTATATAAATTAAATAAATCATCAAATTAATAAAAGGTGGGGTTGGAATCATATGAAAAACAATTATTCTTCTCCAAAATTTGGAATGGAAAATTATTTTCTTAAAAATTCATTCTTTAATAAATAGGTATCGAAAATTTGATTAGACTGTTATAGGAATTGAAAAAACAAAATGGATGAAAATTTCAACATGTGGGAAATTTTAAAATCTAAAATTTTGGAGAAGAATAATTGTTTTTCATATGATTCCCACCCCACCTTTTATTAATTTGATGATTTATTTAATTTATATAATCATGCTTTCGTTGATTTTTACACATTTTACAGATATATCCCTCGAGATACTAATTATGTTTACCTTTTTTAGAATAATATCCAAGAACTGCTGGAACGGAACTCTTACTTTAGGATTAAAAAAACAGGAAAATTAAGTGAAATAATTTTCTTTTGGCAAATGTTTATTTTCATTCGATTAATTATAATTCAGGCTTTTGAACTGTTAAAAAAAAAAGATTTTTCATCGTTTTTATCGATTTATTCCACTATTTTTAAAATCTTTTAAATGTATATTTTTTATTCTTTCTATATTGTGGTTCAACTGAAACTCATATAAAAATATTATAACAAGGATGAATAATTAAATATAGCGAAATGATGAAAAAATATTTACCGGTTGTATTTTCCATATATTTTATTCTGTTTATGTAAACAGACCACTATTTCAAATTATGGGAGCTGCAGATGACAACATGCTTGAAATTTGTTTTCATTTTTGTTCATTTTGTTCATACATTACTTAATATGGTATCTAGCTAACTCCAATTATTAAATGTTATCTGATTCCAATAAAAGTTATGGTAAAAACAATAACTGTAATAAGGGCGTTTTAGAAGCGTAGTAATCTCTAACAGTAGGTAATCCAATGAGTTTTTACAGGAAGATCTTATACATCTGCTGCCTGTTTCCCCTTATAGGTCTTGTTATTCTGAACATTTTGATACCTCATTTGTCTCTCTACTCCTATTAGTTCACTAAATATGATTATTTATTCATTTGTGAACTCGCAGCAAATTGAACACTTACAATAAAATGGCCTTTTCAACACCCTATAAAACTGAAAAGCCATCATTTTTTTTAATATGTGTACTTACTTAAATTTTATATGAAACTGAAGAACATTTATTTTTCTACTAGGTGATATTGGTTCCAAAGACATACATCGAAAGAGGAGGTGTCAGCAATCATTTATTTATAGACATCTTTTTTTTCGACCACAGTAAAAAACCGTCACAGTGTAGTTTGGGCACTGTAAACACATTAAATTGAAAATTCGCTGTAAAATTCCTTTTAAGTCAAACGGTGACAAATAAGACACCAACAGATTCAGAATTGGACATTCTTTATTATGGCATGCATAACAGTTTTGTATTAGTCAACATTATGGAGAATGAACACTTGAGAAACACGGAAAAATTAGCGTTACTGTGATATTTTCGCCCAAAAAACTGACTGTTTGGACTACCTACTTTCACCTCTGATTATGTACATACGCATTCATACACATTCATACTTATACATACACTCCTCCCTTTTTCTTCTCATCAGCTAAGAACTACTTTTCGTTATTATGTTCTGTAATAAATATACTTAATATCATTGCAGAGTATTTTGTATTTCTTTAATCTCATTGCATTTTGTTACCATGTGCAAACTGCATTCCTTGCACATGCAGCTATTTCATTTCCTTTTACTACTGCAGAACAGGCAGAGAAAGAAAGATCCCTCTTATGTGTATCGTTAACATTACCCTCTTTCTTTCTCTAGTCTCATCAGCACCCTAGCTTTACTTAAGGGCAGTCAAACCTTTAAGGCTACTATAGGCATTACTACTGCTACTACTATTGTTGTATAGTGCCTTCGTCCTTGGGAAGAAAATCGTTAACATGGACAATCAAAAGGAAGGACTCAAAAGCTGGTTGTAAAAATATAAGACATATTTTTATTTCATAGCATACACTTCGTTGGCCGGAGAGTGAAGAGTGGGAGAGAGATGATGGGTGCCGAGATACCTTTCCAGTCCTAGGCGGTCTGCGCTTTATGGATTTCTCATGTCCTGAAAACTGGTTATCTAAAAGATGAGATAACTTGGTTCTCGAAATAAAAATCTGGATGTCAAGTGGTTTCCACTTTCTGACTGTATGCGTGAGTGCAAAATACATATGAGTCCGCTACAAATGTACTTATTAGCGCTATTCTGAGGGACCCATGTGGCAAAAGTTTTCTAAATGTTTTATTTGTAAAATACATTGTTTTTCTTGAAATATTGATATAGATGTATTTAAAAAAGATTTTGAAGCGAAGTGCTGCCTCCCCTCACCCACATGTAATGAATTTATACGAATCTCCCTCATTGGAAAAGAAATATGCCTGTAAAAAATGTTTCCCTCCTATTTGCAGACCTACCAAGTCTCCAACATTGATTATTTTGGTTTAAATTTATGTTAAGATAGGTTTTCAATACACAGAAATAGCTGTTTTAGAGCTTCTAAAATTATGTTAAGATAGGTTTTCAATATACTGAAATAGCTGTTTTAGAGTTTCTAGAATTGAAAATTTGTCTTCACTCCCCCAACCATGGTTGAGCAATTTTTAGGAAATCTCCCCGCGAGAATTGGCAGGTATGCAGTTGGTCTGGCTGGCTATGTATTTATGTATGTATCATGCATACAGGCTGCACCGATGGAGCTAGAGGGCTGAAAATTTAAACATTTACTCCTTATGTCTAGAAAAAACTTGTATTGTGCTTACATTGTGAAAAAAAGTTTATTTTTTACGGTTTTAGACGGGGTTCTATTTACAATGTAACTATAATGCAAAACAGGGCCATTATTTTCCGCCATTCGTAGTTTCGAAGTATTCGGTTACTTCCCTTGTGAAGGTTGTACAATTTTCCTTCCCTGGTAACTTTTTGTGCTTTCATTAATGTTACTGTTGCCGATTTAGTGCGTTTTACGCTAGATTCAGCGCGTTTCTTGTTTTGGCAGTGCAAAAAAGCGCTAAATTACCGCGTTTGCTCTCAAACATTTTAGCCCTTTTTAGCCATCTTTTGACCATTTTAGTGTCTTTTCGGCCATTTTTATGCTATTTAAAAAGTTTTTTAGCACTTTTTAGTAGTCATATTAGCGCGAAAATACTTTTTGAGTTGGCATCATTGATTAAAGTTTTTTTTTGGGGGGGGGGGTGCTACGATACGACGCAATCACACCTGCAGTTCATTCAGAAAATGTATGCTCCATTTTTTTTAAAGACAAATTTGAAATTAATAGTTCATAAACCGCTTTTCTTTTATTAAATTGTCTATTCTTTTCAAATTTGTCATATCCGATAAAATAAAATAAAAAATCAATAATAACAAAAATCGCCTAAAAACGAAAAATTACAATCCCAAATCTAACACTGTCAGCTGAAAAAAATATATATTCACATTATTATTTAGTTATATATATTTCTTTTCGAAGTTGTCAAAAATCCGTTCACTCAGACGAAGCAGCAACGTTACATAACATGTGCTTGATCTTGTTAAATACTAAAGTTGCAAATACGAAACCTTAGACTTATATATTTATATATACGTATATACAAAAAAAAAGAAAGAAAAATACAATTGGGAATTATTTCATGGTTTAAAATAAATAAATAAATAAATTTAGTTCATGCAATACAATTATTTCATGGTTTAAAATAAATAAATAAATTTAGTTCATACAATACAAAATCGAATTCAACTAAGTCCTACGAAACTAAACCTTAAACAGTAACTTCGTAAAACCAAACGAGGCTAAGGACGAACTCGGTGGTAAGTTAAAGAAAAATAAGTCAATAGTCATTTATTGGTTTATTTGGTTTTTATTAATAATTTTCAAAGTTAGGTTTTATTTGAGAAGATTATGTAAGTATAAAAAATACTACAGCTTTGTCTAAATATGTGAAAACCTTCTTTTAATCAAGGTTCAATCCAATCCACCCAGCCTCTGTTCAAGGTGTCCTCTATAATTTAAGCCTTGTTGTTGTAGACAATATCACACTAAATGTATATTTTTACCTTTTACAAAGTCTTTAACTTTATTTAATTAATTTTAAAGTTTTATTTTGTCAGATATTTTATTGGTTATTTCTTTAAATCGTACAATTCTATTGAAATAACTGTATTTTAAGTCTTATTGAGTTGCGTAATATCAAGTTCTGATTGACTGCCTGTGTCAATAATTACAATTAGGGTCTTTTTTGTGGTGTAATAAACAATATATTACAATAATAATAATATCATAATTCTTTTAAAAATCAATTAAATCTGTTGATAGTGATCTATTCATAGTCCTAGAACTCTATTGCAAAAAAAGAAATATATATTTGTACATCTATTTACTTATTTAGGGCCTCATATTCCATAGTCCTACAACAACTCTATTGCTAAAAAGACATTTCTGATATTTGTACTTGTTATTAGGGTCTCTTAGTCCATTGTAATTCCTTTTAATAAAAAATACACCTGTGTTTACTACTTCTAAACGATGCATAATTTTAAACATTTCTATTAAGTCTCCCCGATCTCTCCTATTTTCTAATGTTGTTAATGTTAACCTTAACTCTTTTAACCTGTCCTCATAGCTCATCATACTTTTCAGTTTTCAATTATAATATCATAATTCTTTAAAAAAATCATTTGCATATGTTGATAGCACGCATAATCTTAAACATTTCTATTAAGTCTCCCCGATCTCTCCTATTGTCTTAACTCTTTTAACAAATCATCACTTTTCAATTAAACCTTAAATAATTACAATTAAGGCTTTACCTTTTGTGGTGTAATAAACATCATAATTCTTTTTAAAATAATTAAATCTGTTAGTACTACATAGTATTCCATAGTCCTACAACAACTGTATTGCTAAAAAGAAAATTTATAATATTTGTACTTGTATTTAGGGTCTATTAGTCCATTGTCATTCCTTTTTAGCTAAAATACATTAGAGTCTAATTCTAAACTACGCATAATCTTAAACATTTCCATTAGTATTAAATATCTCCGATTTTCTAATGTTTGTAATGTTTAAGTTAACCTATCCACATAACTCCTCATACTTTTCAATTAAGCCTTGTTTATTGTTGTACACATTCTCACCCCAATGAACAGTTTTACGTTTTACCCCAGTTTATTAACTTCATTTAATTAAGTTTTCTTTTGTCAGATATTTTCTTCGTTATTTCTTTAATTCGTACAATTCTATTGACATAACTGTATTTTAAATCTTATTGGCTTTGCACTACGCAATATCAGGTTCTAAACGGTTTCATGTTCAAATTGTACATTATTCTTTATATATTTACTCTAAAATTCGTCGAAAATGATTCACGTCTGAACATTCTGTACTAAAAATGTTAATTTTGTTTTTAGTTTATCTATATAATACTTTAAAGGTGAATCAATTTTCAAATTAACTGCGTAATTAAAGGTACGTTTCTAGTTGCTGTTTGTAAACTTACGAATGAACATTTCTTCTCCGACAGATGAGATTTCATAAAATTGTTACTTGGAAGCTTGAATAAAAGATTCTATAAGTTTTATTTACAAAATAACCTTTCCATAATAAACTTCAATAATAAATGAATAAATAACCAACATTTTATTGAAATCGGTTCCTTATTCTATTTTAAATTAAGAAAATGTAACTTTTAAAATGTGTTTTAGGCTAAATTGAATTGTAGTACAATGGCTTACGGTTCACCGGTATTTTTCGTGTGCGGTTAGTTTTCAAACACATATCATGATTTATATAATTTACATAAATAATTTTTATATAAATTATATATTATCCAATCTTTCTTCTCTCTGTTGCAACAGAAATTATTACGATAACATCAATATTTCACGAGTTCGTGGTTTTTCTTTTACGAACATGTGTTGTTTTCATAAGTGCGTGGTGGTACCGTTTAAAAATAAAACACTATGAAAGTTTTTACTTACAATTAAATTGTAAATAAAAACTTTCACTTCGTGTTTTTTTTTAGTGTTAATACGGTTTCTCACACTCCATAAAATTAATTAAAATTGCATTTGCAACTATTTGGTGTATCGGAAAATGATGTCGTTTTTTTTTTAGGAAAAGAAAAAACAATTTTTTATAGAAAACATTTTCTAATAATCAGTTGTAGACATACCCACGGCACTTTTTAAATCGTCGACATCTTATTTTTAATTAAATTTTTAAAAAAATGTGTTCTCAAGTTTTTTCTTGTTCTTGTTAGAAAGAGGAAAGTCCAAATTATTGTTTAAAAAAAAAAGAAAAACAAATTTTCATTAATTACAACGTAGAAATGAAGTTTTAAAATAAATGTTTACTTTTTAATCGATAAATCAATCATGTTGACGCCATTTTTTTGACAGGTCTTAACATTAAAAAAATTTGAAATTCTGTAATTAAAAAATCTAAAAATAATTTACACTCACAATTGATATACTTTCATTTGCAAAAGTTAGTTTTATCATTTCTCAACTGAAATGTAATAAAAATTGTGACATGCTGCATAAAAAACAATGAAATTAGCTTTTTTCAGCAGTAGGGGTTGGTATAATCGGTGATCGACAGGCCATGTCAACAATAGCAGATCACATGTATTCTTATATGATAATTGCCATGGTTATTTAACGTAGTTGTAACTTGTAATGTCTTGAAACAACAAAAATAGATGGTTATGTAATTTTGTGTAAACTTATTAATGTCAAGGTGAAGGTGGCCCGATTGTTTATTGTTACGCACACTCGATGTTAAAAACGGCGCACAAATAAAAAGAAATAAATGAATTTAAAAAAAATGTAAATACATAAAATATATTGTTATTGGGCAACCATGGAGTTTCTAACCGTCGAAATTATGCACCATCAGCTGTGAAATTTTCACGAATAAATGTTCATAAATAAAAAGAAATAACAGAATTCCTGAAAGAAAATTTACGATCACCGCTAAAGAAGCTAATTTTTTTTCTTTCTTACTAAGCTGGCAAAGCAATGACTGTTT
Source organism: Architeuthis dux (assembly GCA_006491835.1). NCBI lineage: Eukaryota > Metazoa > Mollusca > Cephalopoda > Oegopsida > Architeuthidae > Architeuthis > Architeuthis dux. The sequence goes on from VCCN01007343.1 coordinate 2,728,812, forward strand.
GAGTTTTAGTAAAAAAAAAACGATTTTATTTTATTTCTTTTATTAGATGAAGTATTATAAACTATTTTTAATTTTTACATTCATCCTAATTTTTAATTTGTTTAATCACAATTTCAGTGTTATTTGTTGGGGTTTTAGTAAAAAAGGTGATCGATTATTTTATTATTTAATT
>VCCN01007345.1:22598-37129 GCA_006491835.1 Architeuthis dux
CGAGCACTCAAATTAAATATTTTCAACAACATATATCGGTTTCTTTTATATATGACTTGGTGCCCTGCACCTATCCGCGCCACTCCGGTGGAAAATAGTATGCAAACTCTTGGTTAAAACTTAAAACTACACTGCTCAGGCTGGAGGTATACTCCGTACATTGGCCCCGCCGTCTATGGTCCAAATGCTGTGGAAAACCAGCCCCAAAATCTTCGTCCGCGAAGCCAAGCCATTCATTCATATATATTTCCAGATATAAGTCCGTAGGACGGATATGTTCAGCGACGGTGTCCGAAAGAGTGCTCAATGCTTGTCTGCGGAGAGGAACCCTAAACGTTGGCAGAGCGATAGATATGCAATGGAAGAAAGAAGACTTAACTCGATTCCCTTACAGTGACAGACTGTTTCACGTTTATTACGATTTTCAAACTGAGCTGAAATACACTACCAGGGCCTTTTATATCCCCTGTGTGGAATTCTGGATTACTGCTGTCCTTCCTCTTTTTGTCATTGTTAGAGCCAGAGGGTGGAGGTGATTTTCGGGTTGCTACTTCGACTGTCCAGAGAAGAGATAAGGATTTTTCATCCAAACCGGCTTCAGGAATCCTCCCCCCCCCCTGTGTTCAGAGTGAGGGTTAGGTTTCAGGAATTTTGGGTTAGATTTTCAGGAATATTCCTTCTACTACTTTCATTTTAGCTTTGACCTCAGCTTTTTGCCTTTAGGGGGTTGTGGGTGTAGAAGTTATTTTGTTGCAGGTTTTCTTATTTTGGTGTGTGTTATTTGTCTGAGAATGAGTTTTTATTTTTATTTTATTTTTGTCGATTTTCTTGGACATAAAATTGATAACACCAGTATCTGTGCTTTACCAGAGAAGACTGAGGTGATATGAAATTTTCTCATACCAACAACAACGAAAAACCTATTACAGTTTTTAGGTATGTTGAATATCTACCGTGATTTCAACTCGCAATGTACAGAGACTGTACGACCTTTGACATGCATAGTAACTGATGTAAAGAATTGTGATATTCACTTGTTGGACATTGCTCTACTTGCTTTTAACAAAATAATGAAGCATTTAGCCAACATTAATAATTTATCACAACTTGTCCCGGACGAAGACCTTTCTTCAGCGGTCGATGAATCCAGCCAAGCCATCGGTGGCACATTCCAACAAAATATCAACGGTTCATGGAAACCCGTTTTGTTCTGTTCAAACAATTTATCCAACACGAAAACACAATATACCAATTTTGGACGTGAGTAGTTAGTCGAATATGTAACGATCTGCAATGTTCGACACTTTTTGGAATGACGCGAATTTTACGTGCTGACTGACCATAAACCTCTCATCGATGCTCTTAAAGCAACAACTGACAAATATTTACCTAATGAGACCAGACATCTAGATTACATCGCCCAATATGCAACTGACATACGTTATATAAAAGGCGATTAATATTCAAATTCCCGTAGAATGTCAGTGCCTTTATGATCGAATATATTCTTGATTTAAAAACACTGGTCGCGGAGCAGAAAAATGTCACTGATCGGCAGCAATGTTTAACGTCAGGTTCAACATCCTTGCAGCTGCAAGAAATCAAAATTCCTGACTAATTTGACGCTTATATGCGACAGGTCGATTACGTCCACTTGGTTCCTTAGAACTTGAGACCTAGATTTTCGATTCGTTACACAGTCTTTTGCACCCTGGAATAAAGGCCATCACTAAACTGGTTACGGAGCATTATGTTTGGCTAAATATCAATACAGACACGCCTCAATGGACAGTTATGGCGTGTCAAGGGGCCAAGGTCAATCGACACACCCGATCTACCCCTGGCAATCTTCCCTTACAGGATAACCGTTTTTCTTACATCCATGTCAACATAATTGGTCCTTTGTTTCCATGTAACGGTCATTCGTATATTCAAACCCGCATAGACAGATATACAAGATGGTCAGAGGCTGTACCCATGATGGATATCTATGAACATTTTAAATAGGTATTTCGGAACATTTATTCTCCCATACCTAGCTAAATGATTTTTGCAATATTACATTTTCTTCTAGAATATTAGCTCTTAGACATCGTAATATTTTGTATTCATGAACTATCCATTGTTATAACCAATTATTTCTTTGGTACACTATGAATTATGTCAAACCGAATATTTATCCAAACAATCCAAGTATCTCCCTTTCTAAAGGATATATATATTGCCATGTTTTTCTTAATAAGTCGATCTGCATTGACATACTATTTGCAACATGCTTTTTCCTTGATCTCTTCTTTAAATGCTTCTATTCCATTACCTCTATCTATTATTATTAAAATACTAGCTGAGCCCACAAAAGATCCACGGCTGTTGACAACTAAAATGCCTCTGTGCCTTCTCACTCTTTGCCTGTATCTTCTCATTCTCCTCCTTATGTCTTCCAATATTCGTTGCTTGTCCATGTTTCTATCCTAATGTTATATAAACATAGATTAGTTTCATATGCGAAAACGGAATGAGGAATACACAAATAATGTCTACTGCATCATTTCTTTTATCTTCCATTCGCTCTTTATCCCCCCATAAAGAATCTTAATGTATATCAATCTTGACGCCTTTCCATTCCTACCTGCCATTCACTCTTTCGTTCATTGTCTATTGATACCCATCCAGCAAGCCTGTATCTTCTGTCGTCTCCACCCCCTCTCTCTATGTATATATATTTTCCATTCATCTGGTTTTGTTTGCGTTTTTCTTACCTCCTACTTTTCCTCCTTCACATCCTCTTTTCCTTCTTTCTTGTCTCCCTCGCTTTCCCAGTTCCTTCCCGTTTATTATTGTTTTGTAGGTTTCTCGGTCAGAAAGCGTAACTGATTCCAGCTCAATGGGGACAGGGATTGGGCAGATACTACACTTGATCCTAGGTAGAAAAGCATAACGGTCGTACATACAAACAAGCAAAATAAATATTATTAATTTTTATTGTTGAATATATATTCTCTGTTCCCCGCATATTCTTTTCACGTTCATTCTCCTCGTCTTTCTATCTAAAAAAAGAAGAAAATATTCGAAAGACGGTAAAAGAGAGAAAACTATTACCTTTCTATTTAATAACTTTTTAATGGTGATTATCTTTTGAATTATACACACGCACAAATTACAACTTTCGTCGGAAAACAAGATATCTCCTTACGTTTTGTATAATGAATACATGATATAAATATATAGTATATTAGTCAATGCTGTCTCTGTATAACAAACATCAACACAACTACTACCAGATTGTTGACCCATTAATTTGGACCTTATTAATTCTACGGTTTCGTATAATACTTTATAACATTGAAAATGAGTCGACCGTATGTGCATTTGCTTACAAATGTTGCAATAGATTTTTTTTTTAAATTTTTAAATAAATAATCTTGATGGCTGAAAATAGTCTCTACTTTGTTGGGAACTGAAGACACATTAAAACACTGCAATTCAAGACGCGAGAGGATGGTAGAGATATATGCATAAACAACAAATATATTAAAGAAATATATATAAATACTAAAATGTTAATTTACATAAATATATATAAATAAATATTGAGTGTAATATTAAGAGTATATACTAAGAGGAGTACATTAGTGTGTGTGTGTGTATATATATATGTGTGTGTGATAGAGAGTGTGTGTGTGTTTTTATGAATGTACCTAACACCACATATGAGATGGATATTCTTAAGTTCTTCACCTAATATACACACATTCTTACATATATACAACAAAATGTAGCCAACGAATCGTTTAGTCGTGAGATGATCCTATAAAGTGATCCCATATCCTTATCATGATGATAAAACCACTTATGTATCGATATTAGAGTTGTTGATCTTAAAGAATTATTATTGCAAATAACCATTATGTTAAAACTGCTGTTTTGATCTTGTTGATATTTGTAACATTGATCATTTTAATAAGTATGGTGATAATGAGAATAGTATTTTCTGACAAGGTATTGATATGGGTTTGTCATTGAGGCTCGTAACCCGGTTGTTGCTATTGGTAGTGTTGGTATTGTTATTGCAGATAATGGGTGATAATTATAATAATAGTGCTGTAACTACAAAATGGATGTTGATAGGATTCTTAAAGTTTAGCAGTGAATCGAACTGGCTGTGGATACGAATCCCACCGCTAATTCATTGTTGCGCCGTTAGTTTAGGTATGAATGTACATTGTACACAATATTGAAACAATCTCATTGGTTGCGAAACAATTTCTCTTTCAGTGTTGTTATTGACGAGAATGATGTTTTATGTAATGATGATGATGGTCTTGCTGATTATAATTGTTCTGTAGAATGATGATGACCGCTTTTGCCGATCAGCTGTTGCTTTGATGGTCGCGGTGATGATAATCATTTGATGCTGTTGACGATGACGTTAATTGTGACTTTGAATGTGATATGAATTTCGATAATGTGCATATGATTAATATTCAGATTATGAGTATGATGATAAAAGTTCATGTATTTATCAATCTAAAAACAGGCAGAGGTTTTCACACCAGTCACCACTATATTCTCATGGTATGGAACAATCTAGAAGTTGGGTGGGGACGTGCGAAATGACAAAATAATATTCAATAACAAAAACTAATTATCAGAAGACTAGTTTTAAATCCTTTCGTGACCACCCCCCCCCCGTTTTTACTCCGATTCCCAAACTGAAAATATGACCCTTGTGGCTTTAATTGAGTGATTAAAACAAAGAGAACGACTCTAAACTTGCACGCGCGCGCGCGTGTGTGTGTGTGTGTGTGTGTGTGTGTGTGTGTGTATGAAAGTACACCAAGTGTATATTTTTGTACGAACAACAGGTGTTCGATTCAAGTCCGTAGTCAGGTCTTGCATTCCAAGGTATTGGCAGTAATAGTTAAACTTATCAATTCCTCCATTGTACTCAGAAATAGGCGTTAACAGCTGCTAATCTTTCCGTACATTTGTATGCTTCTAAAATGTTCGATACTTACCCGATGTCTCTGTATTCTTCACTTCATGTATTTATTTACAATATTAATTACAATACATGGACTAAGTAATACTCGTTAGTAGGCAACAGTAAGGGATTACCTTGCAAATTCCAGTTAGTGCGAATGATAGTAAACATACAGTGTGCTTGTGATACTACAACTGAAGTGGATTTTGGAAGAATCATTGGAGTGCCTCAAAGTGTCTAAGTTGTATTGCTATGCTCTTATGAGAGTGAACAGATCAGCACTTGCAGGTATAGTTCAATGATTAGAGCATAGAACTAAAAGCCAGAAGTCCAAGATTTCGAAACTATGGTTTGGTTTTTATATCAAGAAAATATTAGTTTTTCCAACAGTCTCGAACACAAGTAAATCGGCGATGCCCGCATCAAATGCAAATAACTGCTATTTCTCGAAAATATAGTTTCATTGTTTCAGCAAAGCATGGAGAGTTAATGACACATTAGAAACATATTCACTTAGGAGAAGATACTTTTCCAGTGACAGTCAGTCTAGATTCTGTAAAGTCCGTGGATTATAACAAGGAAGGATCAACGTAGAAGCAATATCAATGGCAAAGAAAGATTTTTGAGCACCGAATTCTAGATTTTATCGCTGGTGCCGTGACGATATTGTTGGTTGCTATATGTTCACAGAGACTAGAGATTATTAAAACTCTCATTTGAGACAAAAACACAAAACTCTTTTCTTTGTGTCAGTTAGCACTTGCTAAATCAACGACTATGCATTTCTACTGGCTCTCGGAATGGCTCAGAGAGAAGAAACTGAAGAGCAACATGTTGGTGGAGGAAGCTCACTCCCCACTGCTAAACTGATAGCACTTGTTATTATGTGTTTACAAAGAAGGATGAAAATATAGGCTTTAAGCAAGGGCCTCTTTTTTCACAGCGATCAGATTAGTATTTAAAAAAATATAATTTTCGATTCCTACAGTGAGGAAAAAGATTGATAAACAAACGAAACTGAAGGAAGTTTGCCAGAATGTTCATAACACTAAATAATCGTTGTTAGCATTTTTTTAGTGACAATTTTCACGTACACAAAGAAGAGAACTATAAAATTAAATGTTCACCAAGCTGTATAAAACACTTTTTAGGGCAACCTTTTCAAAAATCAAATTCATGTTGTCTTTCAGTTTATGCAACCTATGTCATAAAAGGGGGGGGGGTCATTTTACAAAAATAAAAATATTAGATCCTTAAAATATTTCTATTACCAAGATCAGAATCTTCTCAACATAATTGAATCGGAATTGGCTGAGATTTTTCGAAATGCTACTGGTACCATATTAAATACGCACTCACATGCGAGTTTTAAATCTTTATTTTATTTTATTTTTTCGTCAAGTAAATAATGTTTCACACACACGTTAAAATATTCATGCTTCACGCTCATAGACACACGTGTACAAAACTGTATAAACATCATGCACTTGTTTGTATTTTAATGCGAACATACGCGTAAAAGTATTTCTTGTGTTATAAGTGTTTGTTTATTGTCGATTATTCGATCTATTCTGTGCTGATAAAAACAACTTTTAATGCTGACGAAATAAACAAAAAACGAATTTAGACTTAAAGTTAACGTAAACGTGATTTTTAAAAAAGTTTTGAAGAATAATATAGTCACTCACTCAAGTCTTCTACCATATTTTTTTCATGATCGCATATCTGCACACACCATACCCCGAGGCATGGATACAATGAAGCGAAATCACACTAACAAAAGTTTACGGCTGTAAAGAAGAAGTAAATGAAAAACGAGAGAATTTTTGTTTTGCTTGTTTAATTAATTACCCCCCCCCCACACACACACACACACACAAAAGAAAAAGAAATGCACTGCAATACGAGATATCCGGAAAAAATACTACAAATTATGTAATTTTTAAATACTATAAAGTGGAAATATGAATCAATCATCACATTGTGTTCTGAGTGTTTTCATTGATATTCTGTAAAACTAACGTTTTTTTTAGTTAAAAATGAAAAAAAGATGTGTTGTCATCGTTACTTACAGATCTTTGGGTGGTAAATCCTTAGCCTCCCCTATTCGTACGTAAAGTATTGTGTGTCTTACAGCCATGGTAAAATGTTGTCCAAGAGTTCACAGTTCTGATTTATTTAGCCTATTGTTAGAGAAAGTATGAGAATAAATGTTTGAAAAGTGGGAATTGTATTATTTAAAAATAATAGAGTGAAGTGAGTGAGTCGCAGTGTGTGATTAGTATTATGAAAAGGTACTGGAAGAGAAAGAGGGAAGTAAGAGTTACATGACGATGGGGAGGACAGAGTGAAAGTAAAGTGAGTGAGTACTGGATTAAAAAAAAGTATGAATGGAGCTAAAGAGAGAGAGGATAACTGAATGTAGACGAAGAGTGGAAAGGGGGGCTACAATTGGGGAAAATAGAATAAATAGTAGTAGAAGAGAAAAAAGGGAGAAAACAGAAAGAGGCAGAGAGCGAAAAAGACGTCCAAGTCTTTTTCTCCTCTTCTTCTCTCTGCTATACAGTTGCTACTTAGTCGTAGCAGCGCGGCCAATATCTTGTGTAAAAGTTCTATGGTGGGAACAGGGAATGCGACCCCAGTTATGGTACGTCCGTTCGCTTGAGCACTGACAAGAGAATGAGAAATCGAGAAGAAAGACCGCGTGAGATAGATAGGCAGGGCTAGGGAGCTAGGGCTTCGCACATCCGACTATGTAGTTGCCGAAAAAAGTTTTTACGAGATATCAGATGTTATTTTTTACAATTTATCAAGACGTGTTGAAATTTTTAAAAACAAGGAAAATTAAAACGTTCAAGCTCTACTCAATTTCGACAATGCAAAGTTAGCAGAAAATTCGTGGTGATTCGTGTGTGTGTGCACGCGCACACGCGCATGCGCGCGCGCGTGTGTGTTTTGCATTCCATAAATGTTATGTACAGCTTGTTCGTGCGTGTGCGCGCGTATAAAAGTCTAACCCACATCCAACCGTCTGGTAAAAAGTGCGAGGGAGAGGCACTCGTACACACTTGAACAATACAATGTACTGTGTACAGTACTGCTGCTACAATTGCTTGGTTTGTGTTACTGTTTTGTGTGTAATAATGTCAATGTTGACTTTTTACATCATGTATCATATTTTCATTTTTTTAATTCTATATTCATTCCCAGTCATATTTTCCGCCCCCTCTCTCTCTTCCTCTCTCTTCCCCCTCTCTCTCCCCTCTCTTTCTCTTGCCTGCTTTCTGTATAATACATGTAAATGGAAAATGTGTAAGAAAAATTATTGAAGAACAGAGAGAGGAGAAAAAGAAATATAAGGAAGTGATTGAAGGACTAACGAATAAAAAAGACGAATGCAAAGAGAAACATGAGAGTCACTCATACGATCACAAAAACTAAAAAATCGAGAAATAAGAAATCATAATGTGTGGGGGGGAGGGGGTGTTATAAGAAGAGAGATGCAACGAAAGTAGAGCAACACGTTACGAACGAATTCTTTAAAACTACAAGTGAATGTAAATACAATTTTAAGTTTTAAAAAAAGATTTCACTTCGTTCCTGTTTAGTGGTGTCTATTATATATTTTGTGTATATATCTTGTTTACAAGCGTTTGCATACTAATACTGAGATGGACTGTAGTGGAGAAGCCGTCCGACCCGGGACCGTCCCTAGGTTATTTATTTATTTATGGTTGAACTTATTTATTTATTTATTTATTTATTAAAACTCCGTTAACTTTTTCGGATAAGCCGCGATGTAAAAAGTCAACATTGACATTATTACACACAAAACAGTAACACAAACCAAGCAATTGTAGCAGCAGTACTGTACACAGTACATTGTATTGTTCAAGTGTGTACGGGTGCCTCTCCCTCGCACTTTTTACCAGACGGTTTGAAGGCAGACGACGAAAGATTGCCATTTTCTGTGAGACTTTTGAGTAGGCTCAATTTATGATTAATTTACTTTGAGATTTGATGATTTGTGGTGTTTGTACCAGAGATTATGATTTGTTGTATTTGTACCAACTAAACTGGCTACGCATATCGTAAGTGTGGTCCAGTGTTTTTCTTACGGCCTCTTACCTCCCCTCCCAGGCCCCAGCTAAAATGAGCACTTCATCTTATCAAACTAACTAAGCCCGACTGTGCTTGTCGTCGGTCATGAGAATTTCATTTGTAAATTGTTTCTTTTAGTTTCACCACAACAGAAGGTATTTAACGGAGAGATATTCCTGAAAAATCTGACTTCACATCAGGGAATTTTCTTATTTTGACTATTTGTATTCTGTTTAATTTATTCATTTTCCCACTTTTCCATCTGTACTTGGAAAGTCCTACTGTCTCCTACACATGGAGCCCTGTGCGATTGCTTGTGTTGCCGGTGCCTTTAGCCAGCCCTGGTCCGACCAGCCAATTTGTCAACTTGCTGGAGGCGGGTCTTAAATAACGGTAAAATGTTTTCAGGAAGACTATGTGTTACATCGTATGTGAGGTTATTGATAGCTCTGTCTTTTCAATCATTATGATTGAATTTTGTTTTACCTGAATGTAATATTTTCATGCTTGTGTGAGCTGTTTTTGTAAAATTAATCCAACCTTTTAAAGATTTCTTGGAAGGATGTGGAATGCGCAAAAATAATTCGTTTAATACAGAACAAAAGCGGAATTTAATACTTTTCATTAGAACTGTTCATTTAAGCTACTGGTTCTGGCGGGTTTGCTCCTGGTTCGGGCGGGTTCGCTCCTAAGGCTGTTCGCAGGTTTTTGGCACCCATATCTTTTGCATTCAATGACTCTAGTAAATACGTTTCAAGTCATGAGAGATAATTCACTTAATTTCTTCAAAACTCTTTTTCGCAAGTAGACTAAACCGCAATGTCTTCATTTCGTCGGATCTTTCTTTCATCATATTACTTGCTTGTGTTTACGAATGTAAATATGTGCATGTGATAAATTTGTACTTGTAAATCATGGTTGATGAAAGTTTATTCATATGTAGGAGAATATCTAAACAAAAAATACATCATGTATCTCTATACCGTGGAATTTGTTTTTAACGAAAATGTCCAATGAAACTAAAATAATTCCATATAGTTTAAACATCTTGATAAATTGTCATCGATACATACCGCGCCTGGTGCGATTATAAAATATTTGAAAAACATATACACAGATGAAATAGATGATTACAAAAACAAGAATAAAAAGCAAAGCAAAATTTACTGAGAGACATTGTACAGACATTGTACATGAGGAAAATAAAAATAGGATGGGTAAACATGAGTTAAAGATTCGAAAGAGGGGGAGAAGTAAGTCGAAGAGAGAAAAGGTTGTGGTGACAGATCATCATCTTAATAATAATGATTCGATCTTCCGACCTGGGGTTAGCCACGCAAGTGACGTATCCATTAAGCCAACGATACCTGCTTGAGATGTAGGTGAAATTAAGTTAGACGTTAGCAACCGACTAAGCAGTTTGAACGGTTGCTACTGATTACAGCAAGCCGGCAAAACAGGCAAGCGAGTAAAGCCACTGCTTTTTTTACATCAAGTACGGAGTACTGCACAAAGCTAAATGAGGGGAAATGGAGGTCAGAAGACTGTGTTGCATCAATCCATAATCTATCCATACGTAACATAAATAATCCGGACATTTTCGACAGGTACTACTACTACTACTACTACTACTACTACTACTTTATGTGTGGAAGACAATGAACATTGAGAGGCTTGTCACTGATGGGAAGGGGATGCTGAGATTCCTGAAGCCTACCAAATAGCCGCCTGCCTCGGACCTAAGATGTCATGTGCGCTTCCAATGACCCATGCTTTGACAGGCTGCGGCGCTGTATCTAGCTTAAGGCAGCATGTCAACATGAAAGTCACTGCCAGAACTGACAGATGCACTACTGATGCTGGCAAATAGATCAAAGGAGATCCCAGAGGATGCAATGAACATTATTGAGAGGTTTGTCATATTCCTTTTTGGATAGAACCAGCACCTGCACCAAGGTGGACCATGCAAGAAGGAAGCTCTTTTCTCGGAAAATCTTGGTGCAGCAAATCCTGCCTAACCGAGCTGCTCTGGTGGAGCACATTAAGAGAGCAGTCTACCAGAGTGGTCACATCTGAGGGAAGACACTGTGCCAGACCCTGTGTTGCCATCGCCAAGTGACTGGGGGTGGATGAAGACAGAATAAATGTATGAGCCCCACTGGACAACGTTGCCACAAGCATCAAAATCCTGAAGCTGATCGCTTGTGGCTGCAATAAGGCTGCACTTCAGTGTACATGCGTCTGCTACGGTTTAATAAAGTTATCACTGTAACATGTAGAGACAATTTGATCATTTTGTTGTGTTTTCATTCATTTATTATTGCCTTACATTGTAATAAAACACATGTTTCACTTTAACTTCTATGTAAACAGGTCTAGATAGTCACTCAATAGAAACCGTTACGTGATCAACGACTTTTGGCAGCATGCCGTGTTGAGGGCGATCAATTTAAAAATTGGAAAGGGGGTGATCAATGAATAAACTACTTCTCTCACCCTTTGTTGGGCAGTGATTTCTAAAAAAGTCTGAATTGTCATTAAAAAAGCGTGAAAGCTGCCAGACACAAACTATAGCATAAACTTACATTGTAAATTTAACCCCACCCACACAAAACCTATTTAGGAGAGTAATTGTTTAAATTTTCAGCCATCTAACCCCATTGGCGCGGTCTGTATACGCAATATATACATACATGGCCAGCCAGTCAGACAGACCAACTTGAAAACTGAATAAACCTATGTTGACAGTTTTTGTTGACGTTTCTAATATGTGTGGTGCTGAAAACATAGAAGCAGCAGCTTGATGGTAGCCAAAATATTCTATGCCACTAACCGCTGGCAACCATTCTGAAAAATGGCTGCCATGGTTATCAGAATGTAAATCTGCAATGGCCCGATATCAAAATTTCTTCTAAATATATTAAGCTATATATCTACCAAATTTGGCGCTTTCATCACAAAATGAACAATAGGTTAGCTAGGCCGCTCCACTATTATGGAACGTCGTTGGATCGCTTGGTCCCAAACATCTAAAAAGTTCAGAAGAACTGGAGATCCAAGGAAGACTCGAAACCATCCAGTGCTGAGCACGGCTGAAATGGTGAAGAGAGTGCTGTCGTATCAATCTCCAGCGATAACCACCAGACACCTGATATGAACATTTAAATGCATGAATAATAATGATAAAACCTTCCGAAAAATAGCCAACTGACCTCATGGGATCCATGGATATTGGTTTAAGAAAATCCCCACATGACAGACTGATCCAACAACTTCAAAGTTGCCCAGGTGAAGGCGAGGTCCCAGACCATAGACAGAACAACACTCATCCAAAAGGACACTGAAAAGTTAATCAGGAAAGCAACTATAGATCAATTGCATGTTTACCAAAGAACATGGAAGGGATCGAAATGTTATGCAACAAAGTTAAAGAATACAGCGACAACATTGGAATGAAATTCGGAATAGAAAAATGCGCTAATGGTTATGCACAGGGGAAGGCTTATGGTGACAGAAGAAATCGAATTAGAGCATTAACCACACAGGCCTGATATAAATATCTGGAGTTTCTCGAATGTGACTCGATAAAACAGGAATAAATGAAAGTGTAAATAGAAGAGAATAAGAAAAATATTAGAGACCAAGCTAAATAGCAGAAATCTAATAAAAGGAATGAAAACATGGGCAGTATCAGTAGTAAAAAAACACAGGACCATTTCTTGGATGAACAAAGGATGAACACCAATAGACCGGCGAACTAGGAAACCTATGACGATGCACAAGGCCCTAATCGGACAGATTGTATATGAAAAGGAAAGGAGGACTCATCAGCATAGAAGACATAGATGTACAAGCAAGCAGTGAAGATATGATTAACAACGTTAGAAGCAGCGCAACGGACAATAAAAAGGTAGCAAATAAGACAGTAATGAAAACAAGAAAAGACAAATGGGAACGAAAAAGACTCATGGAAAAAGATTACCTGAAGAGAGAAACAGAATCCCTCATCATAGCAGCCCAAAACAAATGCATCAGGACAAACTATGCCAAGGCGATGATCGACAGAACCCAGAAAAATAGCAAATGCCGCAAGTGAATGTAGCAAACTAGCCCAGAAGGAGTACAGGAACAGGCACGATGGGTAGCGACAGTCATACACTGGGAAATATGCAAACGACTAGGCATCGGCCATGTAGACAAATGTTATCAGCACAAACCAGATACCGACCTGGAAAGCAGAAGTCATAAAGTAAGAAGACCATATCTGCACAAGGAAAAGAAAACCTGCCAAACCATAGACGTGGTTGTACCCCACAGAGTGAATACGAAAGAGAGTGAAAAACTGGAAAAGTACCAGGACTTGACCCGGGAGCTAAGAAAGGTGTGGAAAGGTAGTGCCAATAATAGTAGGCACACTTGGAACAGTGCCAAAGGCATTGGAGTCAAGATTGGAGGAGTTGGAGATAAGAGGAAGGGTTGAGATTATGCAGACCTTAGAACTGGAGCCAGCAAGAATACTGAGGAGGGTACTGAAAATAGGGGACTAACGACCGACAAGTGTTAACAATGGCCTAACGACTGGAATGAAGATGGAATAGGTGTTGGGGAAGGTTGGAACAGTACAAACCACAGCGCTGCTGTGATATGTTAGGAAGCTGAGAGGAGGGCTGGAGAACTGAGGAGACTTACTGTCATTCAGCTTTCTGCAATGACCATCAGACATCTGGTGAGAAAGTGCAAATCACAATACTGAGAGGAGGGCTGGAGACTTGGTGTCACTCACTGGATCTCCCACTATTGATGGTCTGATACCAAACTATGTTGAGTTAATAAATCATATGAAAAAATAACGGATCGTGACACACGTCGTGTAGCAATGACCAGCAAGCTAATTTTGCTGGTTGTTGTTTGTGAGCTCGATCTTCATTGGATCTCCCAACATCGATGGTTTGATACCAACTTATGCTTATTTAATCTACTTGATTGTGTTTGTTTCTCTGTCTGTAACAATCTACTCTTCCATTTAAAGGTAACACTTTTGCTGATAAAAATATATCCTACCCACCATTTGAAACTATGGACTCACCCATTGAAAGGAATTCAGTATTTTCTTCTTAAAAGAACATCCCAGTGAAATTCAAATCTAACGGAAATGCTGCAAATTTGTCTACAAGGGGAAACTTGATCCAAGGATGAACATAAGATAGGTGGTGCTGACCTCTGGTGACCTCTAAAAGTCAATTTACGGTCAGGTCAATCTTGGCAGGAATTTTCTAATCTAACAGAGTGCTGTTACTTATGCACACACCCCAGCCCTGCCCTAATTTTTTAAAACTGAATTTAATTATTGATCACTTAAACTCGCCCACAACCAATCTCATTTGTACACGATTTGGTCTTCTGAATATATATATATATTCATGTGTGTGTGTGTGTGTGTGTGTGT
>VCCN01007345.1:85397-97638 GCA_006491835.1 Architeuthis dux
AACCACCACCTGTGCTAGAAGGTGAAGGTGTTACATTACTAAAATGTTGTTAAGGACGTTAGTATCTTCAGAGTTAAAAATTAACCGGCATTCATTATATAGAAGGCGCAATAACGTTGCTTAAATAAACACAATAAGTTTTTAAAAAACCCGCTTTTCAACTATAGAGTACTAGTGTCTATTCGAAGCTTATGTAGGTATCGTGACTGTGTGTGTATTAAATATATTCGCCTTTATTGATATTGAGGCTTATGTGAAGTCATCATAATATAACATTTAAAAACAATCATGATACAGGCATGGAAACACGTTATCTTTTATTTCATCCTCATCTTTCGAACTAGAACGCCTACATTATCTAGGTGCGTATCTTTAAAGTAACGCATGTATATACCCGTGTACACATAGAAGATTTTCTAATATATTTTATATATGTATTTCATGTGTATTTTAAGATTCAAATACACATGAGCAGATAGACAAGTACAACCATCGCTGATTTTGAAATATACGGAAAGTGCGTCCGGTGCTTACTGAGTGCCTCTCAGATTATGACGTGTACGCATAAAGACAGATCCATGCGCGCTCACACAAAGGAGCGATGATGTGAATTTTCTGATGCGTATACTCAAAGGAAACAGAAAGGAAAACAAATTATATATCTTTATTATATATCATATTGTTTTCATCTCGCTTTCTGATAATAATATGTTTAAAAAGTAGTGAGATAAATAAAATCAAGTAATTAGGATATGAAAAACAGAAAAAAAGAAAAATGGCCGGGATAGGAAGTTTTACTGTGACCGATAAAAATAAGACTGAAAAGGTTTACACGCAATTTTGTCAAAGACATCATGTTTTATCTTACATTCCGTCACATTTCCTTTGTAAACTGTTCCTTTTTTCAGTTTGCTCGAAGAGCAGAAAATAATGTTGTTAACGAGGACATTTAAAGAACAGACAAAACACATCATCAAGATTTCACTTACACTAGAATGCTGGAAATTGCTTTTGTTATACTTTGCAAGTTTGGAAGAGGAAAAGAAAAAACGGTGGGAACTAGGTACGTGAAATCTGACACAAGAGGTTGCAAAGAATAATATTCACATTCCTGATAAAGAATTTGTAAAAACATAACTTGAAATGATAAAACTCAATATTTATTTTTAACTGTGAAAAAGTAAGATTTATGGAATTCATATTTATTGGGTTGGATTTGATAGATTAAGTTAACAATACGTTACTCTTAGAATACAAAACACTTATTAAATTTCATATGTGTTTTTTCTCTTTTTGTTTTTTTCTTAGAGACTTGTTGGTAAGAGTTCATTCTTTAAATAGGCTATACATAGGCTATACATTTTTGTTCTTAATTGTAGTGTCTCCCAGCTCGTGGGAATCTCACTGAAAGGGAAAGATGAAGCAAAGGAACAAAGGACAAAGACAAATGTGATGTTTACTGATCGCCGTCAGCGAGAGAACCGTTGTAGTCTCGCTTCTGAGCGATCTTCTTTATTTTCCCCGGTTTGCCTGGCGCATGACCGGGGACTCACTTCCGTTTTATGGGTTTGTGGCAAGGGAGGTAACTTGTGGTATTTGCTCCCTTGCGCAGCCTGGCAGGACATCACCCCCCCATTAAGGAGGATGTGAGGTCCTTCTCTTTGTCTTGTGGGCTGTGTTCTGTGTTTTTGTGTAGGTTGAAGTGCATGGTACGTCTTTGTGGGGGACGCGTTTATTTAAGAACATGCTGGGGGTTTGTTGTTGTAGGAGCCTAAACGTCCTTTGTGTGGCATGTGGAACGTTTACTTTATTTCCATGCTTACGCCCTTCCCCCTTTTTTTGTTTTGTATTCACAGCTCTAACGGTTTTTTTCTTGTTATGTAATCACTCGGGTCTACCAGTTCTGCGTGTTTTGCGTGTGTGTTATTTCGACCGGTGTTGTCGTGTATTTTTCGTTTTGCGTCTTTCTTGTTGTCTTGGTTTCCGTTTCCGCCGCCGGTGTATTTGTTGTGTCTGTTTTCGTGTTAGAGTCTGACTGACTATGTGTTTCGTTTAATTGTTTTTCAATTGCTGCTAGGCGCTTCTCGGACAGTTTTTACGTCTTTACTAACTCTTCTATCCTCGCCTGTTGTGCGCTCATGTAGTCCGTTATTCTGTCTTTGTTTCTGGGCTGATGGTGAGCTATTTTGACTATATTCAGTGCCTGAGCTGAGTCAGCGCCTAAAAGGTTGTGAGCGTTCGGTCCGCTGGAATCCACAACGTACAGTTTCGTGTTCGTGTTGATTCCATTCCGTGTAATTTTAGCGTAGATGAGTCCACGCACGGGAAGTGCCCGTGTGGACCCGTACGCGTATATGTTGGATGCGTGCCTCTGTAGCTTGGGTCGGTCCGGCATGCTATCGTAGTCTTGACCAGTGAGAATATTAACACTGGCGCCAGTCTCGACTGCAAACGTTATTGGAGTCTTGTTTATACGGGCAGTGACGGAAGGGGTATTAAAACTTCGGACTCTCCTGCCATTGACCGTAAAAACAGACTCGCCACTGGATGGATATGGGGATGAAGCTTTCTCAGTCGCAGGTCCGGAAATACTTGATGAAATCTTGTTGATGTTGTGCCTGGATGACCGGCAAACCCGTGCAAAATGGTTCATCTTGTAACAGCTTCTACACTCCCTTCCCCTGGCGGGGCAGAAGGGATGTGCTGTTCAGTTTCCACAGTAACGGCAGACAGCCGAATTTCGGTCGCCTCGTGACATCACATTAATGTTACATCATTTTTTTAAATATTACCTTTAGACAACAATTCTGTTTCGCTTTTTTTTTCAAAATAGATATTTTACTTATTTAAATAACTTATTTAAATCAATCGAGTATGTCATGTCCTTGCCTTACAGCACTTTTGTTGGATTCACCCTCTATTATTAGAGTGTCATAAAGTAATTTTTCAACATCAGAAAATGAATATGATTTCCCATTTTTTTCTAGATTATTTTCGCTTTTCAAAGCTATTCATTGTTTGTAGAGCACAGAAAAAGTTTTCTGGATGAAAGATGGGGCAAAACTTCAAGATTCTGACGAGTGAGTAGATAAGAACAAAAATTCGATTGTTTTTCATAACACATTATTTCGGATAATACAGCAAACGTAAATTAATCAAAGCCAAAGATGAGCTTACCATACCAATCGATAAATCTATGAATATTTGCGCTTTAGGAACTGGTAAAGATATACTCAAACATTCTCAAAGATATTTAAAATGCTCGGGTCTCCACCATTGCAGTGTCACTTTGGGCGTTGTAAAGTGCGGAAAGTTGAAGTTTTTAAATATTTGTAAAATTCTTAAGTGTGTCATATACATGTATAACTACAATACCAAAAATGCACATATCATTATAACGTATTTTAAAAATATGCGTGTATCATTTTAAAATGTTTTCAACTTTTATCATGAAGACATGTGGGATCATACATTTAAATTATTATCTTTTTGATTTATATCTAAAATTTCATTGAAATTCATCGAAAATCTTTGGAGATATTTGGTGATGTGGACAAATAGCTAAGATGTAGGGAGATAACTATACATAGATCGGTCTCAAAATTTAAATTTGAGGTTTTTGCATCATACTCGATATCCCAGCCAAGTTTGGTTCAGGTCGGTCGAGTAGTTTTCCGAGTTATGAATGTTATTACCAATAGCTACAATGCGGGGAGATACATGTATAGATCGTCTCGAAAATTTATATTTGAGATCCCTGTATGATATTCGGTACCACTGCCAATCTTGGTCAAGATCGGCCAAGTAGTTTCAGAGTTTTGAAATTTAGCAAAGATAGCTACGATACAGGTTAGATAACTGTATGGATCGGTCCCTTTATATTTGAGATCCGTGCATGATATTAGGTTTCCCTGCCAATTTTGGTCAGGATCAGCTGAGTCTTTCTGAAAGAAAATGTTCCTCTCACCTTTGACACTGAAAAAAGAAAAAAAGCTTTTACCTTCACTTTTGACCCCTAAAAAAGAAAACAAAAAAACGGTTTTACTTCAGTTTTGACCACTAAAAGGGAAAAGCATTTTGACTGAAACTTTTAATAAGTGTGATCTGAATATGAATAACAAAAAAAAATCAAAAGCAGGTGTGTTCATAATTTTAAAAAAAAACGCTTATCAGTGTATGATTTCAGGTAAAAAAAACAACCCCCCCCCAAGAAAAATATGGTCAGAATAAAACATTCTCTGATGATGTCATAAATGTTCCATTTCGACGTCATACTGATTGAACACAACAAAAGTCTCATTATTTGTCTCCATTTTCTTTCTTTACCATGATGATGGACTAACCCATTATTACTTCAAGGGGATGGCAGGGCGTTATGTACATAGTACTTAGCCTATTAATTAATAAGAGAATATATTTCTACTCCCCCCCCCTCTCCTACCTTCCTTTCTTTACCATGACGATGGACTAATCCATTATTACTTCAAGGGGATGACATGGAGGTACGTACATAGTCTTTAGTCTATTAATTAATAGGAAATACTCATTTCATTAAACTGACAAAACCCCAGATACTAGACACATTCTATGAAGACAAAAAACAACAAATATATTCCTTAATATGCTTCGAATTCCTTGTTTCCATTCTAGGAATGGTTAGGGATTAAATACAGTCAATATTATTTTTGGGATACGTATACAACTTTATCCACCATATTGCAGATATAACAGACAAAACTGTGTGCACTGTATTGTTTTAATATCAGCTAGTGAGACTACGATGGGGAATAGATATCTTAAATAGTTTATAAGTAAATAAATGAATTGCATGCATTCTCTTACTATGTACACTAAACTACACTTCTCCTAATAAACGAAGAACCCCCTTCCATATTATTCTTTCATATTTGCTATTATTTTACCCTTCGGGTATTCGTCTAATCTTGTTTACTCTAGACCCTGCTTTTACCACACCAACCTATTTGCCTCTATCCCTCTATCCCTACCCCTATCCCTCATTATGCAGCATCCACCTTCCATCGTTCCCTTTCTGTTACGCACTCGAGCGTCTCACCACCTTCCACAACGCTAAGGTATCACCTTCCAAGACAAGACAAGACAATAAACCCTTTACGCATCTATTATCAATTTTCACTCTGCTACGTTTTCCTTCCTTTTTAAGCCTCCTTCTCCTTCTTTGTTTCTTGTAACACGAGAGAAAATTAAGCAGAAGTGTTTCCGTATAATCACTCACTCAGAGAAACAAAAACGACACACTCACCACGTAAATATATTTATACTCGTGTAAATGTGCGTTTTTGTTTTCTTTTGCTTCAACCTCCACTGTTTTTCTTCTTACAATATTTCTTTCTGTTTTTACTTGTTCTTTATTTTCTTATAAACATCCATCTTTCCTTTTTTATTGTTTCGTTATTTTTTTTTTACTCCTGTTTTCCTTTCGGGCATCATAAAGTCGGTCTGACTTCGCTGAAAGATTGTAAGTTAGAAGAAATGAATTAAACTGAAAGTGGAAGAAAACAGTGAAACAAAAAGCTAAAACAGAAGAATGAAAAACTTTTTTTTTAAAAAGACGTTAGATAAAAATATACTAGTTTAGCATTTGTTCACAACCAATCTGCGTTTGCAAACATACAAAAGCTACCAAACACGGGCGTAACTCTTTATCATGTTAATTCATGTACAAGCACTCATGATAGTTTTACTTCTTGGCGTCCTGTAAGGAAAACGTAAGAAGTGCCCAACAATGTCCTTCATATAAAACCGTAATTATATTCTAGAATTATGTTCCAAACGGAATACATGAATTGTGCCATGTGCGTGTGTATACCCGCGTGTGTTCATTGCTGAGAATGTCCTAGAAAACACTGTTCCCCATTGGCAATTTTTTATCTCTTCCACACTAGGCTGACACTTATTTGAGAGAAATTCACAGAATGAGATTATGTACGATGGCCATTCGTTATTAATATCTTACGAAACTAGTTCCATTAACTATCGAAATGTTAGGCAACAAAACTGTTTGGTTTTCAGATTTTTTAAATTTGAGAAAAGCAAACTTGACGAGTGTTATTTCGCCAAATCGCCGCAAAGCACACTTTTTTAAATTAGATTTTACAAAACGTACAAGTCATGAATTAGGTAAGTGGGCAATGTAGCGGACGCTAGCTAGAGAGAAAGAATACAAAATCTCACAACAAATCACGAATGCCTAGCCAAATCACAAATTAATAGATATGATCTTCCTAATGGGTTTTTAAGTAGGTGAGGATGCCCGGCTCACGGAGTGCCGTTTAAGTAGGTGAAAATGCCTGGCTTGGATGACTCAGCTGGAGTTGGCTACAGTCTGCTTAATCACAGAAACGGTATCTCACACCGTCATTTCACCTATGACACCGAGAAGGCATAGAGCTGGTGTCGGAACTGAAAGAGTTATAAGACATCATACGACTCCAAACGACACCAAGCCAAGAAGTACGGAGGAGAATGGACGCATGCACAGCCGTAACAGCAAACTTAGTAGGCCTGATGAGAGTACGCCTCGCCGAAGAAATTGATTTGGATGCTGAAGCTGAAAAATCACGACACACCTGCTGCTCGACAGTGAATACGCCAAGTCCATATATGGACCTACAGTTTCCAGACCTACAATCCCTCGGAATCACCAAGCATTTCAGCCAAGAGAGCAGAGGCAGCCACTGAGCTAGCAGCAAGGAGAGATGAAATCGACATGGAAGCTGACATTGACGCACAACGGCAAACACTGTAGAGTCTGGAAACTCAAAGAGACCTAGAAGTTATTGCGGCAAAGAGTATACGAAGGGAAGGAGCGAGAAATGCGCTCCCGTGTGCAGTGACGCGAAAAACCCTGGCCCACTTGCTCTTTTTACAGGATGTCAGGGAGGACATGGTACTCCAAATTACTGCATACATTACAGGAGTCAATGGCCCTCACTCGTCTTCCATCCCCATAACCTACATTATTAGGTGGAGTGTAACGGACGCTAGCTAGGGAGAAACAATTTAAAAGATCTCACGATAAATCACGAATGTCTAGCCAACTTTATCAAATTTTTCGATATGATCTTCCTAATATATTTTTAAGTAGGTGAGAGTTCCTGGCTTGGAAGACCCAGCTGGAGTTGGCTATAAGATCAGAAATGGCGTCTCATCAGATCAGCCTATTTAAGGACCCGTGGAAATCACACCGGTCAGAGTTTCACCTACGTGTTCCAGATATCTCCACTTATGTCTGAGCTCCTCAGAAACCACGACACACAACCTGTTCCTGAATTATTCCTACAGTCGGTCAAAAGGCGAACACTGTAAAACAATTTTGCACGTTATTTAATTGAATTTGACTAATTTCTACCTTCATCTTGGCTTCGGTTGTTTTGTATATAACTTTTAATTCGGGCCGTTGTTTTTGCGGCAACGAATGACAGCGCGGTCGAGGGAAGCAACAAGAGACATTTAGTATAGTCTATTCATACAGTTCGAACTTTTATGCTTAACATTCAATTCATTGTAAATTACAATCCTTTAAACTTCATGCTAGGAGCTATTGTTTCCTTATCAATTTGTTCATTCACGCTATTCGTGTTCATTTCGCTTGTATTGTCGTTTTGCATTCAAACGCTATGTATGTTATATATTGTTGATTCTTTCGGTTTGCACCACACTTGTTTCTGTTTTAATTCGTGGCTTTGTATCGCTTGTATGCCGTTTTGCGTTCAAACGTTATGTATGTTAATTTATGATGTTTTATTATTTATTTATTTGCGTAATTCGCGGCCTCATCGCTTATATTGCAGTTTTCACGTTGTACTGAGACACATAAAGATTGTTTATGTACATCAGTAAGAAGCGTCGACTTTTTTCGAGACCGGTGTAGTTACAGTCAATTGTGTATTCGGTCGCTTAAAGTTTTCAAAGAAAAGATGAACATGGTGTTTGGAGGTGGCAAGAAGAATTACACATCGACTTAGTAGTTCATTTTATAGTGAAAATGGAACTATTAGGCAGATGCTAATGTTTTCAGCATATTTTTTACAAAATCTTTTATTCATATAAATTCATAGCGTTATTATTGTCATCAATGTATTTCCTGGCTTTTTATGTCTTTACGCCACCTTTTAGGATTCCATCGTAAAACGATGTTTCCGACTTTGATTCGATGATTTGTGCCAGGAATTCTTCAAGATTTGAACAGTTCATCCAAGTTCCAGCAATTCGTAATATTAAATTATTTTGAATCCCTTCAAACATTGCATGTATAATGACACAGCAAATACTAAAATACTTACAGGAAGTAAGCAAATGCTAAACTGCCCATAATACATTTAGAATGTGAATAGATATAGCAAATATGTGTATCAAAAAGATGATGAATTATTACTTATTTATATTCAGCAAGAAATTTTAACTTCAGAGACGTTTTACCCCCCCCCCCCTTAGAAAGATTTGCAATCGTCAACTCACGGTACAAGGTGAAGGTCTTTTACAGGGCTATAAATGAATGAGAATTGCCATAGAAACATTAGCGCTTAAAACGTGAAATTTAATGATTTAACACTGGATTTTGAAACTTTTGGTCTAAAATTATTTCGAACAAGTTTCGGCGCTGAATCTGTATTTTAATCATTGAAAATCAGTAAGGAACAGATTGTGAAGCATTGCTGACAGGTTTTGTGAATAGTTGTGTGGCTGATTTCAGACATGGATGAATATATCTGCTTTATTGGCGTTTTCTTTCCTAGTAAATATGTCATAATGAAGTTCCTTGATGAAAACCAATGAACTTCTCTCCATAATGTTTTTGGGAAAAAGGAATTTTAAGTTCGGAATGTAAAATAATATAGACGATTCAATAAAGATAAATTTTTTTTACTATAACTGGCACAAAACTTCCCCCGTGCTTAAAAGATATTGTCGGATCTAACAATAGTGTGATTTGCATAATTTATATTATTGATGGTTAAAACATTAACTTTGCAGGTTTTAAGTTTTTATGATCGTTAAACATTTTCTTAATAGTAAAAATTATTTTTTCTTAAAATTTAAACGTCAAAAGATGTGTCTAATGTGTAAGACTCAAAACATGTCTATCAATTCTTAAAGAAAAGAAATTAAAACAGTTAGCTGACCATCGCCCAAAAGTGCGGTTTTCAACTAGTATGTATATGTATATATGTATTATGAACGGAAAGTAAGGGTTCAGTTTAGCATTATAGTAAGATTATAAATAGAATCCCCCCTCTAAAACCTTTAAAAACATTATTTTGGGAAAAACAAATATATTAAGTTCTTTCCCTAGGTCCACTAAGCATCGCCAATGTTTAAGGGCGGGGGGCACAGTGACAGACAGAACCAGTTGTTTTATGTTGCATAATCATGTTATTGTTGTTATTAACATGCAGACATACAATTCAGTAGATGCAAGCGCTGCACATAAGAAGTAAGAAGACATGACATGAAGACCGTGTTTCAAAAGCATGTATGTTTATTTTCTATGCTCGTCGCGTGTAAGCGAAATACAGTCACAGAGAGAGAGAAAGGCTAATAAACTATTTGGTCATGCCCCCGTGGGCACGACATGCGTCGAAGCTCACGCTAATTCTCAACTAACTGTTGCTCGTTCTAAAAGTGACCCTTTTAAGTCCTAACTAAGCCTCTAACTAGCTTGTTCTTTTCCGTCTCTATTCCCGCTAATTATACATCTATTATAAGTCTTTGATCTGTTATCAAATAACTCCAACTGTCCGTCTATCTAAGAAAATTACAGTCGGTAGTGATGATAAATTTCGACCCGTATAGGTATATGTGGAAGTGCTCGGCTGCGTATAGCACGGCTAGCATTTCCCTCTTCGTTTGGTAGTAGCGCTGTTCCACTTCTATTAGCGCTCGGCTCGCATAGTTGAGAATTGAGAATAAACCTGGAGACATACTGGGCCATGCCCAAGGATGAGTGGACTTCGCCAACCGTTTTTGGCGGGGTGCTGCTGACGATGGCTGTTATTTTCTCTGAGTCAGGTGAGACCACTTTTCGGCTGAAAATATGGCCAAAGAAGGTGAGCTCCCTGACCGTAAATAGGTACTTGTCTTTGTTGTGCTTCGCCCCGGCGACCTGAAGGCGGCTCAGGGTGGCCCTTAGGTGTTCGTCGTGCGTGGCCAGGTCCTTTCTGTGTAGTTCCGAGAGGTTGCGGACGCTAGAAATGTCGCTGAGGATTTACGCAATTGCTTTTTGGAATATTTCTGACGCCGCATTGACCCCAAACAGCATTCACTTGTGGTGAATGTGGTTATGTACTGGCAAGATTCCTCCAGTTCGAGCTGGTGGTACGCGTTGGACAGGACTGTGGAGGAGTTGAGGTCAGCAATGAGGTCATCGACAGTCGGCATGGGGTCTGGATGGCCCCATTTGCTTTCCGCATGTCAATGTACACCATCACTCCGCCTGTCTTCTTGGGGACCAGTACTACGGGACTCACCCAGGGTGTGGGGCCCGTGACCTTTTCGATAACATCTGGTTGTTCGAGGCGTGCAAATTCTGCCTCAACATATTTCCGTACATAGAACGGTATATGGCGATGTAGCTGGGTTATTGGAGGGACGGAAGAGTCAATGTGTAGTTTGACCTTTGTGTTGTAGATTTTCCTAGCTTGCCATCGAAGTTGGGGACATGATGGACGAAAATGCAAAGTTGACAATGTGTTGTGATATAGTGCCACTGGAGATCATTTCCGGGCTAACACCTGGTCCTCATATTTTTATAAACATGTTTCGAGACTTCCTTTTTATCTAAGTTCAGGATTTCCTTCCCGCAAATGACGAGACGTCTCGTGTCGGCAGAACATGTAAAAGAGATTATACAACAAATGTTCAGTGCTTGGGCCGAGTCAGCACCCAGAAGATTTTGCATTTTGTGTGGGCCCCTGTCATCAATAATGTAGAATGTTGTGCGCGTGTTGTTGTTCTTGTAGTCAATGTTTGCGTTGATGTATCCAAAGACAGGGAGTGCCTGCGTCGATCCATTCGCGTATATTTAGGTCGTGTGTTTGTGTAGCAGTAGTTTGTCCTGCATGGTGTCGTAGTCATACCCCGTTATGGTGTTAACACTGGTACCAGTGTCGACCAGACAAGTTATTTGTGTGTTGCTGACGCGGGCAGTGATGGCTGGGGTCTTTGGGGTGTGAACCCGCATGACTCTGAGCGCGAACACGGACTCATCACTGGATGGTGATGGAGATCTCGCCCTCTCATCGTCAGACTCCGGAGCATGTGAAAAAAACGGTATTACCTTGTGCCCAGAAGATTTGCATACACGGGCGAAGTGGTTTATTTTGTGGCAAGTTCTGCATTCTCTCCTCGTGGCTGGACAAGATGGAGGACTGGATAAGTTGACACAGTAACGGCAGATGGGCGACTCGGTATTCCCCATGCGGTGCTGGTACCGAAAAGTTGGAATGCTGGGAAGATCTGCGGTTGTAGGTGTTCGTCGTATCGCGGCAAGCGCTGGAAGAGTTGCTGATATTCCCCTTTCGCAATTGTAGTTGTATCTGCCTGATACGGCATTGATGGAGTTAGCTTCCATCGCCGTAGCCCTTGCGTCCGCAAGGTCAAATGCCCTAGCTTTGTCGAGCACTTGTTTTAAGGTCGAGTTATCTCTCAGCGCTTCCGCCGAACCCTTGTGTATAGATTTTGCCAATATTTCACGTCAACGTCGCTGAACTCGCATGTAGCAGCCAATGAACGAAGCCTCGGGTGATATGAGTCGTCTTTCTCCTGGGCTCTGCGTTACTCCGGAGTACGTGAAAAAAAACCTGTCTTCCCTTGTTCCCAGAATACTTGCATACACGGGCGAAGCGGTTATTTTGTGGTAGGTTCTGCATTCTCTGAAAAAGAATTATTCGTCCTAGGCGTGAAGTATTGTATGAGTGTGTGCTTCAGCATATCGTATTCGGCCGATTCCTCCATGCCATCCTTAGCGTATATCGCGCCGATTCCTGTTTCCTTGTCCGTCAACGATGTCTAAAACCTCGTCCACTGCGTAGTGTAGAAGCATCGCTTTTATTTTATTGTCGTTCTAGACGTCTAGCACGCATAGCATATTTTCAAACTTCTGAATCCACTTTTTCCATCTGATACCTGTTGTGTGTTCATCGGTATAAACTGGGAAACCTGGAAATGTGTTGAAAGCGTTTGCCATGTTGTGTTTTTGTCT
>VCCN01007345.1:116444-127538 GCA_006491835.1 Architeuthis dux
TTTGCTGTGGGGGGAAAGTAGCTTCTAGTTTTAGGAGAGAAGAGGTGGGGTTCCGGACTTTGGCCTCGTCTTTTGGGGATTTCGTCCTCCTTAATTCATGTTGGGTTTTAAAAACCTCTCCATATCTTTCCCAGAATGGTTTATTTTTCTTATTCCATAGTGCAATGGAGATATCTTCCTGGTGTTTGGTATATTCTAGCCACATTTTTTCCAAATGCTCCCGTGTGGTTCCTGTACATTTGGTTGCGATTTTAGTTTTCATATCTTCGTCTGCATTTAGGGTCTTCGAGAGGTGGTTCTTCGATTTTAATTTTAATAGGTCCACTTCTGTTGCATGGTTGTTTACCACTTGTTCTTCGCGTTTTTTTGTCTGTTCATCTGGTTCTCCCCTGATGATTTTCATTTGGAATTACGATTTTGTCAGAATGTTTTAAATGTTTCCGCTGTGTGTTTGTTTCTTATATATTGCCAGTAGTGATGTTTTCTGTATTTAAGTGCATTGTTCCAGGGTTGGATTATAGATTGTCTGATGTTCAAAGCTTGAAGTTGGACATTGTTTTCATTATTCCAGGTATTTTGTGTGTTTATTAGGTCCAGTGTGTTCTGAACTGATGTCAACACTTGAGGAATATTATGGTTGTTTTCGTCTGTGATTTGGGTTGTGCTGGGGTTCGTGGTATTTTCATTGGTTTTCTTTAAAAAGGCTGTTAGTTCTTGGAGTGTCTTTTTGATTTCATCAAGTTTTGAGAACAGAGTTTGGATGACTGACGTGTCCATTGAAGCCGGCATTTCCTTCCCGTATTGTGGTTTAAAGATAGAGAAGTGCTTGGGTGGAATCCGCAAACACTAAACCCAACCAAACAAACATCATCTCTCTATATATATATATGAAGTATTCATTGAATGGATAATTTATATCCGACAGAATATGATAATTATTAAGACATTTTTTTTATTAGGTACATGTAATTTGCATAGTCATGACTGTGAGGTCGGCCCAGGCGACGCAAGGGATTAAATACCTCGAATTACCTCCCTTGCCACAACCCATAATACGGAAGTGAGTTCCCGGTCATGCGCCGGGAAAACGGGGGAAAATAAAGAGAATCACGCAAAGTGAAGAGACGTCAGTCTCTTTTCCGACCGTGGTCAGTTAAGCATCACATATGTCTTCGTCCTTGTTCCTTTTGCTTCATCTTCCTTTTCAGTGAGATTCCCACGAGCTGGCAGACACTGCATTTTGGCGACGAGGGACGAGGTCCGTCTTTAAAACACAAAGGAATAATCACCTCAACACACAATGGCTAATTTCCTGCCTCTGTTTCCACCATTTCAGATACACAACGGAGAAAACACAACCGGCGTCAGATGGCGAAAGGGGATCGAAAAGTTCGAGTATCTGCTGTGCGCCATGGATGTAGAAAACGAAAAAAAGAAACTGGCCAAGTTTCTCCACTACACCGGCGACGAACCTTTTGAGATCATCGATAGCCTCACAGACGAAGACAAAGGACTCGGAGCGACACACGTGGTGGATGGGGTACAAATACCAGCGGACTACGAAAAGCTGAAACGTTCGCTGACGGTATATTTTAACCCGCGGAAAAACACGTGCTACGAGATTTTCAAATTCAGACAAGCGATCCAGACAGCTTCGGAAAACCTAGACGACTTCGGAATTTGGCTGCCAGGTGCGATTTCCAATACGTAGAACGTGAAATTCTGGCGCAAATTCTTCAAGGCTGTTCTTCCACGCGGTTCAGACGCAGAGCTTTGAGGACAACTCCACTCTGAAACAAGTTCTCAGCGAGGCAAGGGCTACTGAACTTGCAGACGCACGGGCGTCAGCAATAGAGACACACGCTGTACACGCAATATCTGGCCGAGTAAACTACAATCGAAGCGGATACAGACGAAACGGCGCAGATATTTCTGCTAAAATCAACACGGAGATGTCATGGGGCTGCTATAGCAGTCACCAACCAAGCTCAGCAAGTTCGCCACCACGTGGTGTCAACAGAACGCGTGGAGATGGAACTTCGGACATCTGCCGTTACTGTGGAAACTCAACAGCACATCCTTTCTGTCCAGCCAGGGGGAGGGAATGTAGAAGCTGTTACAAGATGAACCATTTTGCACGGGTCTCATCCAGTGACGAGTCTGTTTTTACGGTCAATGGCAGGCGTGTCCGAAATGTTAGTACCCCTGCCGTCACTTCCCATATAAACAGGACTCCAATAACGTTTGCAGTCGATACTGGTGCCAGTGTTAATATTCTCACAGTGCAGGACTACGATGGCATGCCGGACCGACCCAAGCTACAGAGGCACGCATGCAACATATACGCGTACGGGTCCACACGGGCACTTCCCGTGGGTAGACTCATCTACGCTAGAATTGCACGGAATGCAATCTACACGAACACAAAACTATACGGTGTGGATTCCAGCGGACCGAACGCTCACAATCTTTTAGGCGCTGACTCAGGCGCTGAATATAGTCAAAATCGCTCACCACACCACGCAGCAGCCCGGAAACAAAGACAGAATAACGGACTACATCAGCGCACAACAGGCAAGGATAGAGGAGTTGGAAAATAAGTTAAAACTATCCGAGAAGCGCCTAGCCGCAATTGAAAAACAATTAAACGAAACACAAAGCCAGTCAGACTCACACATACACCGGTGGCGAAAACGGAAATCAAGACAACAAGAAAGACCCAAAACGAAAAATACACAACACGCACAGTACACACGCAAAACAATAACTACACACACGCAGGACTCACTCCAGTAAAATTAAATTCCTGTTCTTCTCAAACTCAGCTGCCAATTTAAATTCAAATTCTCCAGGTTTTCCAAAATTGGTCATATAGGACTGATTTTTCAAACTCATCATGACTGTTACGGGTCGGGAAGAACTAGCGGTTAGCGTAACACCCAACACAATTCCTTAACCCCTCTCGTTGAGACCACAAGTGGGTTTTACTTCATACTCAACAGGGGTATCCCTTAAATCATTGCATAGATTACAATGTCGAGGTTCAGAACTTTTCCCCACATTAATTAGAAAAGTTCCCAATGTCACAGTTCAGACCTGATTATTTCGGTTTCCAAATCGTCACATATTGGACGAATAAAATTATTTAGATACAAAACAATCTCGAAAGATAATTTGTCTACATGCAATCTTTCCCACAAAGGTTGGGGGACATTAATTTAGGTCTCAAGGAACCTAATCTATTTAAAGTCATCTCTGATGAAACTTCGTAAACACAGGTACAAAAATCAAATTTGCTTGTGTTCTCAGCTCGTTTATCTTCGTCCTTTTCGTCAATACTGTTTGATGCGCAAACAACATCATTTTTCGCATTTTCTCAAACTACTTTTTCTTCTTTGCCAAGCTGTTTGTTATCCCAGGGAAATCCGTTTGCAATCCCTGTGTCATTTAAAAATGATTCAACAATCTTGTGTAGTATATCTTCAAAAATTAAACTACAAAAACATTACGGATCCATAAAGCCAAAAATTATAAACATTTTGCCATTTACAAGGATTTTTAGATGAATCTCTCTTGCATTTTACAAAATGTCTGCAGACAAGTCCAATTTCTCCAACTATAGGTCAGGCACAAGGACGCAAATTATACATAATTCGCAGGCTGATCGCTCACGCGATTTCCGAATTATAACTAATTTAATTCTTCGCAGATCAGCCACTTACGCGAATTACAACTTCTCGTCTTTTGACAGCAATATTTTTTTTGTTTGTAAAAAATGACTCGACTATCTCGTTTAATAAATTATTGCAGCAAAATATTTAAAAAAACGCGGATTAAGGAGACGCCGAACAGGTCATTGATTTTTACCGTGTAACAAGTTTCGGCAATTCTGATTACTCATTTTCTGATTACTCATTTTCAGCAATTAAAATTACAAAAATAGCATAATTATTTTGCAAATATAAAAATGTTTGCTGGCAAGCCTTATTCTATTTAAAATCATTCTCAAACATATCTCTCAAGCAGTTTACAAAATTCCTGCAGATAAGTCTAATTTCCCTTCCTTCCTTTTTTTAACATGGCTCGAGTATTATTTTCCCGAGAATAACAATTACAAAATGATTACGGAATTATTTATGCGTGTCCGAGACACGAAATATGTGTGTAATAATTCAGTTCTCCGACCGCTAAACTAATTCTTATTCATTTTTTAAACAGGTCTGACGTAAATTACATTTGAATCCTCAAATAAAACGAATCACGTATTCAAATTCTGTTTAATGAAATGTATCGCTTAAATTTGATTCTTCTTTCTCAAACAGCTATGTGTTTTAAATTCGTATAAACACATGACGCAATCATATTTAAATCTTCAAACAAAACCGTTATTTTTCAAACGGTCCGAATGAACACGTGTGATTTCTTTTTCACATAAAGACTACACAAGTAAATCTTCAACGCAAAAGAGATTATTTTAAATGGAGACCCGAATAATGTTTACTCATTCATCGCGCCATTTTTCTTTTAAATTCTGGGCGCATGGTGCAGATTCTTCTTCAAATAAAGAGTCTACACAGTAAAGCTCCAACGCAAAAAAATGTCATTATTTAAACGGGTTAGAGTCACAAAATATCTGGTTAATGCATTTTCAAATAAAACCTACACAAATTAAATCTCCAACGCAAAAGACGTTATTATTTTAAACGGAGACCGGACGAAAACAGTTATTTCTTTTTTCGCTAAATGCTTCCGCATTCGTGATTTTTAGGCCCGCGTGTATTTAATAGATTTTTCCTAATCAAAGGGTCCTCATATTCAAATTCTTTTTCAAACAGTTACGTATTTTAAATTCATTTTGGAATTTTCAAACAACAACGTTATTCTTCAAACGATCCGAACGAACACGTGATTTCATTTTCAAATAAAGACTACACAAGTAATTCGGCGCCTAAGGTAAATAACGTTATCACTTTTCTTTTAAACGGGGACCCGTTGTTTGTCAAATGCATCCGCACTTATAATTTTCATGCCGGACTTTTTGTTTTTCCAAATACATTCGCATTTGCGATTTCTAGGTCCGCTCTGCGGACTATTCGTTTTTAGCAAGGTATTGAGATTTTTCCACACTGATTCAAAAACAGAATTAACCGCAAATATACAGGACTATAATACTGCTAATAGTCTTAACAGCATTCAAGGTAACGGAAATGAATATTGATGGCAATACTGATTAACGACTAAAGGGAAGCTACTGCTCGTGTGTGTTTTCCGGGGAAGGTTTGTTCGTTGTTGGTTCTCTCGGTTGCTAAAAACGGTTCTGTCTTAGCGGGTGTGCAGCCCTTTTCAGCTGACACTGTGTAACTTCTAAGTTTCCACTTGTGCTAGTCAGGTCGTTTGAAATCTTGAGCAGTTGGTCAAGATTTCTCATAAGAGGGTTGCCCAACAATGATTAAAAAGGCCGGTTAAAAATGACCTCACTCCTGGTGTCAGTGTTAAAAGACCGAAACCTTGGTTCAACACGTGTTCTCCCTTCGGTTGCAGGTTCTAAGAGGAGGACGGTCACTAGCATTTCAATAATGGCCGTTGGTTTCCGTCCTGGCCTCCCATTGGCCGTTACGATTTTAGCCAATGAGAGTCCAGTTTTCAACCCAGGAAAAAAACAAGATGGCTGCTGCACGGAACAAATTCCTTACAAAGCAAAATGGCTAAGTTGTCAATCCGAAGATGGGTGTCATTTTTGAATTCTCTGCAAGATATATATAATAACACGGTAGACGCAACATTTGAATTAAACATTCTCAAGCCAACAAATAGTAATTTAATTGAATTCTATTCTTACGCCTACTCTTAGTAATGAATTCCTTCACAATATGTTTTTTTTTAATAACCGGGATTAGGACTGTGGCGACGCGAACAATACAACAAACAAATGCAAACGACCACAATTGGTTTTCCAAATATCCGAACTGTTATTAACTGTGGGGGTAAAGATGGGAGAATTAGTAGGGGAAAAGAAAAGTTGAGTCATGAATAAAGTGTACTTCGTGGGAAAACTTACAATTGTTCATTGTTTCTTTTGTATTTTGAAAGTTCATGAAGAGCAGAATTTCATTTCCTTGTTGAATTCGATGTAAATTGATGATTTCGCGTTGTGGTCAGAAAAGTGTTGAAGAGAAGAAATTCTTTCTAAGTGTTCTTTTAGTGTGCGGAGTTTGTCCGACGCAGTAATAAGGTGTAAGGCCATTTTTGCCAGGCCCATCTGAAATGGTGCTGAGAGCTTCACATGTGGTGATAAAATAGGAAGTGAGTGTTTTAAGCCGGTATTTTTTGTAAGACTCAATATTTAGCTGACTCTGGTAATAAAAGGGACTGCCTGGTGCCGAAGCCCAGCCAACCGTGTAAAGGACGACTTGATTCTTTGACATCCTGATAGGAAATAGGAAGAGGGCACGAAGGGATTACCCAGCAGGCCATAGGGGTTTTGGTCACATGACCATTTTTTAAGTGTTCTCATTGGTTGGATCTAAGTGGATTTTGACCAAACAACAAAGAGCGTGTCCATAAGACCGGAATTATTTTTTAAAGTGAAGTAAATATTAAAATAGGGAAATACAATAAAATTCTAATAGTTTCGCCACTTAAAAAATAGTTTACGTCGTCCATACAAAATGGCGAGTTTACGCCGCTTCAATATATATTAATCAAATAATGATGGCAATGTTTTATCTAATAAGTTAAAATATATGTTAGCGATTTTATAGCACGAGAATACTTACATTTTCCAATGTAATGGAATTTTAATCAATTCATGCTTAAATTACAAGGCATGTCAAGTGTTGTAATCACTCCGGTGAAGAAGTTGCCGTGTCTGTATGAATACAGTTGATTTGAGTCCAAGTTTTAGGGCATCTAGAGGTTTTGTCACGTCAGTGATATACACTGACAGAATAGAAGACAAGAAATTTAAAAAAACATAAGCTATTTTCTTAGTGGTCTGTTTGTGAAACTTCTCACTTCAAACTTATAAAATTCCTGGTTTACAGTTCAGAAGACCATTGCATAGCTCTTTGTACAAACACATTCATAGAAGGGCTATGATATCCACCTTGTTATTAAATTTGTTATTATTTTTAAAAAAACAGAATGCGGAGTGCATTGATTTATGGTACAGCATTTCTGCGTCGATTTGGCTCGTTAGCATACGCCAAGAACATAATTATTATTTGATATGAAACGTGTGTAAGGAACACAAGCTAATCACAAATAAGGTATTAAATGATTCTTTAGCAGGTATACTGTAGTATTATACCGAAAAGAGACATGCCGATACACAACCGGCATTTCTTCTCGCTGATGTGACGTCTCGTTGCAGGGTTGCACATTTACTCGAGAGATTTATCTGTGGAGGGAATCAAAACAGTTGGTCCATATAGGAAATAGGCTCTCCCACGTGGCCGGAGAGAACACTTTCAAGGAAAATGTGGGTTATTTTTTATTTCCGTTGATAGCTTCGATGCAGGGCCGGTGCGCGGATCAATCAGGTTATTGAATTCTGTTTCGTTGAAATTTTCCTAGTTATGTTACTGAAGGACTGGTGGTGATGATAGCAGTTCAAATCATGCCGTACCGACTTCCTCCTCACATTCTCCCCCACACCCAACGGTGAGGAGTGAAAGCCTTAGCTGTTGACCTGTCGCTGCTGTGTGTCCAACTGACTAACTGACACCCGATTTAAAATCACGGCGCACCCTTAAAAATACTCTGATTGGTCGAACGCATTCTCTTTGTTCCCATGGTCAGCCCTTTGACCTATGTTCTAGCCCGGAACCTGATATGGCGTTTTTGCCAATACTATCACCCCAAACGCTATTCTTCTCTACTCTCCTTCCCCCAGCAAACGAACACACGAACACACGACCTGAGTGTATTTCATTACAATACCATGGACTTTGTTGAACAGAATGCAAACACATCCGGCATGTAAGATATTCACAACTACCTGAGCGAGAATAATAATTTTGTGTCAATTCCAAAAGAGTACTGTAGCCAATGATCTAAAAGGTGTGGAAACAGGTGTAGTGAAAATAACACGGAGAGGATGAAAGAACCAGAAGTATTTTGCACGGCAGAAGTTTTAAATTCTGTGTTAAATGTAAACAGCACAACTGAAGGAATGAGAAAAAGAGAAAGAATAAGTAATCAAAGGATTTACTTATATAATGTTTATGTATTACATGTAATTTGGCACAAAGGCCGCATGGGGAAAGGCCGGTCATCTTTATACTATCGTACTCTTAATTAGTTCCTTCCGTGCTCCATTCGTTCTTGCAATAGCACTTTCACCATAATAATTCAGGCAATTATGACGTTTCCCGTTTCAAAATGGCCGCCGCTTTAGCGGGCGAAAGACAACTGCTGATGACGAATTCGGCCGAGTGGCTGCTGCTGCCGATGGCGATTTTAAAGTCAAAGAAGCAGACTACAATTTCAACATTTTTCTTTCACTTTTTGAATTGAAAATGACTGAAAAAAGGATTCTGGTAGACCTGCTGCACCTACATCTATTGGGCCATTGCAAATAACAAGAGATTTATTTTCACTTGAACTGGAAATTACATTCAATAACCATAAACCTAACTACAAACCCTAACCTCAACCCTACCTACTAACCCTAACACTAAACCTACCTACTAACCCTAACCCCAAATCTAAATACTAACCCTAACCTACCTACTAGCCCTAACCCCCAAATCTAAATACTAACCCTAACCTACCTACTAACCCTTACACTAAAAATGCCGTTCTAAAGAATCTTGTCTGCTTCTTTGACTTTAAATTCGTCATCAGCTAGAGCGGCGGCCCTTTTGAAATGGGAAAGGTAACAATAACAAGAATTCATCATTCTCTTTCAATTCTTGCATTTACCACAATACCACATGTGCTCTGTGGGACTTAGGCTACTTAAAACCCCGTGATTTATGTATGTGTTGTTGATGGGGAGGGGGGAAATCCCAAAGGAAACTAAGCAAAGTGAGGGGCGAGTTAGTATGGGACCCTCCTTACCAGTGCTAATTGGCACAACACCCGCTGTTTTCTGAGGGTGGGTTGATCTCTGAAGGGGATGGGGTAAGACGAAAAAGGGGTTCTTTCTCAAGGAGTAAAATTTGTGTAGGATGAGAAAAAATTGGTGGTCGGAAAAAGTGGGACCGGGTGCTTCAATGATTCCTCTAGCACTTAACTGGGGACGGGATCCGGAAAAAGAACACGGACTGTGTGCGCCATGTGTCGGCGGAATAAGATACTCAATTCTGGCTCCTTTCAGACAACCTAAGCTTACTGCACGTACCCACCTTTCGCTGGAATCTATGAGATGCAATCTTTTCCTGTCAATTCCGATTTTCATCTTCAGCTGATGCTTGAAGAATTCAATCGGATTCTTACCAGAAGATTCGTTCTCATAGATCTCCTTCAGTCGCGTGTTCCATATCATCATTCTAGCTACAGCAGAAACACCATCCGTTTCGTCAGAAACACCATCCGTTTCACCCCGGGCAACGGGGGCAACACGTATGCGACATCCAGGTCACTTCCCGAGTGATCGGGATCGAGGCAATCCGTCACCTCGTTGACATAGTCCCAGAGCGGGCAGACCTTGCGACAGTAGAAGGAGGCGTGCGAAGCCGTTTCTTCTATACCACTGTCACATCGGGGATAATCGGGCATGTCCGCCGATCCAACTCTGAAAGCCGAGTCATTGAGAGGTAGCACGTTCCGAACCAATCGCCAGGTGAGAGAACTGAGGTACTCTTCACCTGGCGCCCAATACCTCTCTCGGAGCGGATCCGAAGCGGATCCGAAGCGCCGTCCACTAATTCCTCATATATAGCACCTTCCTAGGCCGTGAAAGGTTGCTGGACCGAGGAAGCTTGCCCAATGCCCGACGCTGAGGAACTGCACCTATCCCCTACGACGGGAGTGAGGTGAATCGAAGGACTCCCAAATGTTCTTCCCTGGGACGTTGGATACAGATCTGTTTGCGAACCACTTGGCATGCCTCCCTTCCACAGCAGTGAAAAGAGTAGTCGCTCGAATGCCAACATCCGCTTCGCAGGCAAGACAGACAATAAAGAATCAAAGGGAAGACACGTCGACATTTGACTATACATCCGACCAATTCTTCTGGAGATCAGGTCCAAACCACACCTTTAAGATGTGGACAGGTTCGTCTGTCCAGTCGAAGGGCCCTGGAAGGGGAAGCCCCCCAGGTGCCTAACCACAGGCCGTTCGACTTGCCGCGGTTAATATTTATGTTCTGGTGACAGGACACGAAAATAGTAACGTCATCAGCGTACGCTAACACCCTGGATCGAACCCCGCCAGGGAGGTCTATTCCAGCGTAGGGCCGGACTTGCCACGCTGTCCCTTAGCATGCGAAGGAGGGGCTCCAACGCTAGGACATAGGCAACCCTGTCGAAGGGTGCGCGAGATCACGAATGGCGCCGACCGCTTTCCATTCACTTGCACCATAGCTCTGGGGGAGAATATAGAATATAGGATACATTGCAATCAACAACTTAATCTTGCTGGCTATTGTTAGTGGGTTCAATCCTCATTTGATCTCCCATTATTGATGGTCTGATACCAAACTGCTAAGTTAATAAATCATAAATGAGAAATAACAAAACGGCTCAGGACGTACGTCGTATAGCAATGACTAGCAAGCTAATCTTGCTGTCCGATGATAGTGAGTCTGGTCTTCATTGGATTATCCCTCTATTGATAGTCTGATAACAAATTGCTATGTTAATAAATAATATGAACAAAAACGGATCAGTACGCGCGTTGTATAGCAATGATCAGCAAGCTAAATTCGCTGACCGTTGTTACTTGGATCTCTCAGTATAGATGGTCCGATACCAACCTATATAAGTTAATTTACTTATATAATAAACAGTGTGATTGTTTGTTTTCCTGTCCGTAAAACAGACTCTTCCATTCAAAGGTAACAATTTTGCTGATGAAAATATCTCCCACCCACTATTTGAAACCATGGACTCAGGAATTCAAATATATCCGTGATTTTTTTCACGGGGA
>VCCN01007345.1:133586-144625 GCA_006491835.1 Architeuthis dux
AAAGGCCTTTTGGCTAAGATAAAAGTGTAGTATCTGTTCTTCTAAAACGCCATGGCCTCGAAGTTCAGCGAATAACGACCCTTCGGGGGTCCTTGTGGCATGCTCGGGTATCGTCCTGGGAGAAATTACACAGGATATCTTGGCCAGCTGGTCGGGAGGCGATCACCATTTGCATGCTCAGGATTCGTCCTGAGAAGCTTTTAGGATCTTCCCCCTCCCCCTCTCCTTTATCCCGGTCCGAGTGGCATTTGTCTCAGTGACAGGAATTTGGAAGTCTCCCCCCTCAAGTATCTAATCACGGGGACATGGGATCCCCCTCCCCTCTACTGAATTCGACACTAAATGTCCCACCAAGGTTCGATGTGCCGTTAAACAAAACAATCAATCAATCGATCAATAATAATTTGAAATCTTTTTTACTTTTCGAGGCTGAAAATTGTGAATTGGAATGAGAAATGAAAAGCTCTGGAATAACTGTTAGCTTCCTTCGTGGCGCAACTTATTATCCCGTTCGGCAGTTAACCAAAAGATTTAAGATTCTAACCCACCCTGGGGCGTCATGTTTTTGTGAAACAAGTGTAGTTGTAGTTAAAGACGAATTTTATGGTAGTGGTGTTTATATCGAGTACGCACGATAGTGCTGTGCTCCAAATATGATTAATTTGAGTTTTTACACAAAGCAACGGTTTTAAGAGTAACATTT
The DNA here is from genome assembly GCA_006491835.1 of Architeuthis dux. Taxonomy (NCBI): domain Eukaryota; kingdom Metazoa; phylum Mollusca; class Cephalopoda; order Oegopsida; family Architeuthidae; genus Architeuthis; species Architeuthis dux. The sequence goes on from VCCN01007345.1 coordinate 134,290, forward strand.
TCACGAAAATGGCATTATAACGCTAGATTGTATCAGCAAATTCTATTTTTCGTTTTCTTGTATAATGTATTAATTTAAAATAAATATTAACATTAAATACAAATTAACCATATCAAGATATTTTGTGTGTTAATCTTTTCGGTATCTGACATTAGGAAATATCGAAATATAGTTTATGATATTTCTACATATATAGATTATTTTAGGAAATAAAAAAAGGCTTGTAGCTAACATAAACACGGAGTTCAGTTGACGACCCTTCGGTTGCAGTCAAATGTTATTACAGAACGAGTTTAAAATCTTGAAATGCAAGAATCAGCTGAGAGATCACGATGCTTAATTCAAATAAAAAGCAAATCGTTGACCTAAAACAGGTCTGCACAACATACGGCCGCATACTTCTGCGGAAAACAACGAAATTCAATTCTTAGAGTTAATGTTTATTCGCCTCCCCACGTGGGAATATTCTTTTTTAGAGTTGACGCAAAAATGCTGGCCCCAACGGACCATAAGTAACACCACTCGTCAATATGTCTCTCTGTTTCCCTCTCCACCATAGCGACCAGGGTTGCCAGGTGTGTCCGATGTCGGATATTGTATCCGTTTTCAGCCCTGTATGTCCGATTAAAATCTAAATGAATCGGATATCCAAAATTGTCCGAATTATGTCCAATGTAAGGCCCCACATATATTCAGATTGATCTTTCCGAAACAAAATTGTCTGTATATACAAACCATCCTTCAGAAAACTATGATATAGAGCCATTAATTATATATTTTCGTTTCGTCTCAATGTAAAGATAGAAATGTCGATACATTCAAATTGCAATATAAACTGCTATCTAATTACAGGAGCACATTAGGATCAAAATAGCCAGAATTTCCCCTTGAAAGTGCTTTCATTGTTTCAGTTCCCAAAAAATAATAATTGGTGCATTTAATTTTCATTTTAGTTATTCCATTTCTGAAAGATTATTGTCTATTTGTTAAAAAGAAAAAAGGTGATTTTGTGAACGAAAGTCTCCGAATATGACCAAAGAGTGAGATTGACCGTTAACAAATTTTGAGTCCGGATGCATGATTCGTGAAACAACATGGTCATATTAACAGTCAACATAATAATTGGTGCATTTAATTCAATGCAATTCAATAATTGGACTTACAATACCGTGCGTTTCTGTGGAATAATTAATTGTGCATAATTTAATCTTATGTAAAAGTTTACAACAGGAGGCGCCGCTATTACTATAGCTAGAGAAAGAAATTACTTAATTAAAGCGCAGAACACTCTCTGCAAACCAATCTCGACAGTGAAATAAATAACATCAAGTGGGACATTATCGGAATAAGTGAAATGAGAAGACCCAGTAAGAACTACTCGAACTAAAGAGCAAACAAATCCTCTACATCTACGGAATGGAGTGGAGTTGACTTTCTTATTCACAAAGACAACATTTTAGGATTCAAAGTTACCCCAGTTCGCGTAGCCAGTGGCATCGCACAGCTCTCAAAGCGGTACACAATGAACATCATTCAAGTTTACACGCCCATTTCACAGTCAACTAAGGTGGAGATAGACAACTTCTATGACGACTTGAACTCCACATTCAAAAATACAAAAAAATACTTCAACATCATTATGGGTGACTTCAATGCTCAGGTTGGACAAGGTAATGAAGATTTCGTAGGCAAGTTCAGATACAAAATACGAAACGAAAGAGGCGAAGATCTTGTTAACTTTGCAACAGCGAACGGGTTCAAAATCATGAACACCTACAAAAAGAAACAAAAGATGGACTTGGAGGAGCCCCAATCATGAAACCAAAAACGAAATAGACTACAACCTGACAGACAAAAGCGACACTTTCCAAGATATCCAGGTTCTAGATCAAGTCGATGTAGGAAGCGACCACAGAATGGTGAGATGTAAAATTCAAATTAACACCAGGGAAGAACGCAGGAAAATGTTCGGCATCAAACATCAACCACTTGACGTGCAAAAGGAGCTCACCCGATCATCCCAGCTCGAACTGAAAAACGACGATACTAACATCAACGACTTCTACAACAGAATAACAACCCCTCTGATTGAAATCGCCAAATTGTTTAAGCCAAAGAACAAACCATCAACAAAATATCTCATGGAAAAAAGCAGAAATCTCAAACCACCGACAACAACAAGAGAAAAGATTGAAGAAAACCATACGAAAAAACAAAGAGAGGACAGCAGAAAATACACAACTGCGGTCATCGAGATAATTCTCGAAAAGGGTAGAGGTTTCAAAACTATCAACAGAACTCTCAGCCCAGGAAGACGGCATATTATTAGTGTGTTTGAAGAAAATGGAGACATAACAACGGATAGGGAACGAATTGTCAGACGCACCCAAGAATTATACAACAGCCTCTATCCTCCAAGCACAAAAAGACCAGGATGTACAAGACACGAGTCACCATCAGTGGGGGGTGAAGCAAGCCATCTAACAGTCAAGAAAGGAAAGGCAAGGACCAGACAACATCACCAACGACCTACTCAAAAAGCCTGGTAATGTCATCACTAGGAAATTAGCCCATCTATTCACAGAGTAAAATCCTAGAAGATTCCAAGTTTGAGAAAAGTAAGCAGGCAACCCAGGCGACAACACTGTGAAGGGATTCTTTCGAACCCTTGCACCGCGACTCTTCCGAAAATAAAACAGAACTTTTGTGATTTATTTTTAATCTGTTCCAAAATGAATACTCTTGTATTGTACTCACCTTATTTACAAGAAAAAAACTTTTGTGTCATTTGGCACCCTTGAATATTTTTCCACGTTAGATACCATGAGTGAAAAGAAAAAGAACAAAGATTGTAACTGGGCTCAGAGCTTATAACCCTGGTTGGACGAATAAGTACTTTTTATTGCCTCCAAAGACAAAATAGTATTCCTTGTGTGTCGTGAAACGGTATCCGTCCCGAAGAAACATAATTTGAAGCGGCGCTTTGAAACTAAGCATCCCATTCTCGCTAAATTGGATTCACATGATAAAAGCGGCCAGTTCGGTAACTGTTGAAACAGGTTGGAGATCCGTTTTCTTTGGATCCAGAAGAATTGCCCGTGTAATTCCAATTGAAGGTTATCGAACTTCAAGCTACATCCATTTACAAAACGAAACACGAGAAAACAGCCTGCAAAGCTTCTACAGAAGTCTGGACAGTGAAAAATACCAAAATATGATCCAACTTGCAATGAAAACGCAATGAAAACTTGTATTTTTGGTAGCACCTACATATGTGAAACCGTCTCTGTCGTGAACATTAATAACAAACAACGTTCTTCTTTAACAGACGAACATTTGGAAGATATTTGACTTCACATATGTCTTCGGATTACGACTAGCCGAAAAGAGATGTAACATTTCTCATCAAGTTTGAAGGTAACACACTATTTAAAAATAAAAGTTAAGGCAAATAAATGATTGCTTTTTGTCCATAACTTTCTTGTGTCACAATACAGTAAACTTGTGCTCCAGGACTAGTGCGTTTCATAAATTAGCTATGAACAAAGACTTTTAGCGGGAAATCGATACCTGAGGAATAAAAATGTTATAAAAGATAATTTTATTGTTAAAATCGTTGTAAGAAGAAAGATTGGAGAATAATCTGATATAAACATTCTTTGGGTAAACTATAGAACCGGAAATATTTTTGAAAATTAACATTGTGAAAAGTTGCTTATCTGTAAACAAAAAATAATCGTAAATATTTTATCAGATATACCAGAAATCAACTAATTACTGGATTTTAATAACATTTTCAGCATTTATTCATTAAAGGACGACATTTGTTTATGAAGTTATCATTGCAAATTTAGGAGAAGTTTTTTTTTATGTGATTACACTGCCTTTATTAATTTGATGATTTATTTTACTGTCTTCATTAAGTTTTACATATTAAAGATAAATCCCTGGATAAATGAATTCTGTTTGACTTTTAAAAAAAGTACCGGGACACGGATGCCTTATTTTGGAATTTAAAAACACTTGAAAATCAAGTAAAATATTGTTCTTCTTGGCAATTTCTTTAGTTGTATTTGATTCTGTAAAAAGAAAAACATCAGTACATTTTTAAAATATTTGTTATCGAATATTTCGATTAATTTGATATTTTTAAAAGATATTATTTTAATTCTGTCTCTATCCTGAGTCAACTGAAATGTTGTTATCAATAATATGACAATGCTGAATAATAAAATTACCGTTATGATGAAAAAATATTTACGGGGTATTTTTATATATTTTTCATTTTTTCTTTATTGAAAGCCACGTATGGAAGCCTCTAAGCATCGTTGTTATTCTTCATTTCATGTAATTATCATCGTAGTTATTCCTCTTATATTCATCTTCGTTTGACGATTACTTTATTTTTGGTAGATTTTTAACTAGTTTAATTTTTTAAATGTTTAATTAGGCGTCATCAAATATGGCGTAATGATTGATATATTGCCGATTAAAGTAAACAGGCAAATTCTACGTTATAATAACTGAAATTTGATTTTTCTTTTTTCAGACAAAACTAATTTCTTTTTGCAAAAACAAGAAAAAATTACGTTTATAAAATAGATTATCGATTTCCCGTCAAAAATCTTTGTTCATTGCTATCATAAGGAATTCCAGGTTTATGTATGCTTACTGGACTTACCAATGTAAGTAATTTCTATATTAAATAATGTCATGCACATATTTCTTAAATTTCTTTTGTAAAATTGTAATTTAGCCTGAACATCTATTCTTGCTGCGCGCGGCTAATTTTCTGCGATCAATGTGGTCCTTGCCGCTTTTGAGTTGTGCAGGCCTGACCTAGAAGTTATAAATGACTTCTAAAAAAATCATTACATCTTAAAGAAAAGAGGACCAGTAAGAAGAATATGTACCTGCACAAAGTGTTAACATAATTGTAAACAACTTTTTAAAAAATACTGAAGAAGAATATTTTAACATAAATATAAATAAATAATGCATTAATATTTTTTCGTTTATTTTATGTTAAAATATTCTTGTTCGGTTTTTGAAAAAGTTTTTACAATTAAAATAACACTTCTTTTTTCCCCCAGTCAATCTGATTTTACTAAAGAGACATTTGTAAACGACGTTCACCGTCAGAAGGGTAAAAGTTAAATAATTATTTTCGGAAAAAAACAATCAAATAGCCTCAGATGACTCTAATCACGAAACACAAGCTTAATGAAGACAGATCTGAATTAGGATAGTCAATCAAAAATCTGCATTGGTACGCAGAAAAAGTAAGAGAAGACAGGGCTGCTGGACCTTCAAATTGTATTGAATACTTCCTACATGATTTTCGACGACATTTGACCCGTAACAAAAATATTAACAACTTAGCTATGAAGCAACGGATGATGCCATAACAATTAAACCCGCAGATAAAGGAGGTGGCATCGTAATTATGAATACGAAAGCAAAGACTTATTAACCTGATTAATGAAGACATGAAAAAAAAAGGGTACATTTATCAAACCCCTTATTTTTACGGCCTTCCTAAAATCCACATCTTTCGGATTTTCCACCGACCAATTTGCAGCGGATATGAATCTTGTACTGTCAAGATGTCAGATAGTGGGGCAGCATAGCTAACGTATTGTTCATTGTTTGTGATAATAAGCGCCAAATTTGGTAGGTATATAGTTTAATACATATAAAAGAAATCTGGATATTGGGCCATTGCAGATTGGCATTCTGATGGCCATGGCAGCCATATTCCAAAATGGCTGCCAGCGGTTACTGGCATAGAATATTTTGGCCACCCCCAAGCTGCTGTTTCCATGTGTTCAGCACCACAAATATTAGAAACCGTCAACCAAAACTGCCAACTTAGGTTTCTTCAGTTTTCATGTTGATCTGGTTGGCTGGCTATGAATGCATCGCGCGTTCAGGCCGCACCAATCTAACTAGACGGCTGAAAAAAACATTTACGCCTTATTATGTCTAAAAAAAAGGTTTTTTTGTTTGTGTTAAACCCCCCCTCCCCTAAATAGGTTTTTAGTTCAGCTTTCAAGGTAGGTTTATGCTAAATTGGTCCCTTAGTTTGTGTCCAGCAGCTTTCAGGATTTTTTAAAATGAAAATTCGGACTTTTTAGTAATCACTGCCCAACAAAAGGTGAGAGAAGTATCTTATTCGTTGATCACCACTTTTCACAATTTTTTACATTTTTAATTGATCACCCCAACGGCATGCTGCCTAAATACGTTGGTCCTGTGATGGTTTCTATTGAGTGACTTACAAGACCTGTTTATATACAAAGTGAAAAATATCTTTTATTATAAAGTAAGGCAATAATAACTGAAAGAAAACACTACAAAATGGTGAGATTGTCTCCACATGCTATAGTGATAGTGACAGTTACGTATTAACCTACACCATGTAAAAATGTCCAGTGAGTGTACTGAAGACATTAACTACATTAACTAGACTAGTGTAATTGCTGTATATTATTTGAACTATTCTATGAACACATGTTGATCATGTTAATTGTTCATCACAGCAAGACAACTTTAATGCTTTCTGCACACTTGCTGTCTGGTCATGATGGAGCACCTCGTCTCGTCTTCCTATGATATGCATCTTCAAAGTCCTCAATCAGCGCTGCAACATCAGGGCCAGCTACTATCAATCGCTGATGGCAATAGGGTTGTCTGTAAGACCTACCACCCCTCCATCACTCTTGATGCAAGCATTATTCTGCTCATGTGCTTGATCGATGGGGATTGCCGATAAAACCAGCATTACATTCTCTGGCAACATATGGGTGTCCTGTTGGTAGTTCAGTCATGTCATGGAGATGAACTGGCATCCAGCAGGCATAGTTGATATGGTCCAGAGCAAATAACCAGGGGACGAGCTCTGTCAGAGCATCGAGGTACATGCTGAAGGAGGACTGCTGCAGGGATCGCACATAGACCAGTAAACACAGCTCCAATGCCATGATTGTAGCCCAGTACTGAAAATGAGCTCACTTTCCTCTTTGAGCATTCGTCAAACCCAAAGGCTCATCTTCTGTATCTGTGTCACGCTTATTGTAGACCCGATACAGTAAGTTGTATAAAGCGGCTGCTGTGACTTGCTGTGGACATCTAGTGCAAGCAACATGTGCAAGACCCGAACTCGCATCCCTTTTGCCTCTGGAAATCTGGTTCTCCGTACCAGCTGCTCTGCCACATGAGCTATGAAAGCCCTGCAGCTGGCAGAAGATCAAATATAACACTTACACTTGTGAGTGAGTACTTTATTTGGCTTTCAGAGTTACTACGATCAAGACTATGTCCATACGGTTCCAATGGGATAGGGAAAATGGCTGCCACGGTGACTAGGAGACGAGTTTGTGATGGACCCATGTCCAGTTTTGTTCCCAATAGATCTATCAACAAATATGCCAAATCTGGTGCTTTTATCACACAATGTACAATTGTCATATGTTGAGCTATGCCGCCCCACTAAGAATGGATTGACAGTTACCTAAAACCAGCAGCAAAAGGAACCTTTTCTTACATCAAAGATACCACAGATTTTGTCAAACACATTTGGACACTTGTAATTGTATTAAAGAAGAATGTTATCTAGTTACCATGGAAGTTCTCTCTTTGTACCCAAACATTGACCACGAAGAATGTGTTCGTGCTTGTAAATAATCCCTTGATAAACGTGATTATTCGATACCATCGGGAAAACATTTTTTAATATAATTTCGTGTATACTAATAAACAATACCCTTTATTCTAAACAGGAATTTTACCATCAAATAAAAGGAACAGCTATGGGAACTCCGATGGCAGTCAATTTCGCTAATCTGTTCATGTTAAAATGTGAAACAGAACTACTAGAAACCTTCCGAAAAGATCATGGAATGCAATCATTGTAATGGATATATACATTGATGACATGTCTTTCATATGGAAGAGAGATCAAAAAAGTTTAAAATATTCCTTTCATATTGTATTTTTTCGCCGAAAGGTACAACTACACATCCAAAATAAATGTTACTTGTGAATTTTCCAAAGAAGAAGTCTTTTTAGTCACAAGAGTAAAAATCCATAAACATTCACTTATAACAGAACTATACTACAAACCCACTTCTACACATACATACCTACACAGACTTTCGGATCATCCAGATTATATCAGATCGAATCCACTTTCGCAATTTATTAGGATTAGAACGATTTGCAGTCTTGTTGAAGACGACCGAAAGCATGCTCACGAATTTATAAATTGGTATGTCAGCAGAGGATATTCTCAAGTTAAACTAATTTGGATGGCGAGGGAAGTTGGAGGGCGGAATCGAAAACATCTAATAATAGAGTTCCCCTAGTGGTCAACTGGCATAGGAAGTTTAAAGGACTTGTTCCCATCTTGCATAGAAACCATCAGATATTAATTGAGGATCACCCGAAACTCGCCGCCGTCTCTCCGGAGCCTCCAATAGTTTCGTACCGCCGCAACCGAAACTTCCGAACAATCTTAGTCTCCTATCAATCAAAGTTTAAAGAAACATCAGGATCAAGCATCAGATGCACACAGGAGAATTTTAGAAATGTGGTCGCCAGTGCAAATTATGTGACCACATGGGACAAACAGAAAGATTGAAAAATGTTAGATCTGGCAAGACATGTAAAATTTCGGGAGGTTTTGTCAATCAAAAGATGTTATTTATGTTGCGGAATGTGCAAAACATGACCTGTTATACGTGGGATTTACATCTACCCCTATGTTTTAACGAGTATCGCAAGCATGTGAAAAATGAACTGGCAGCGACAGAGCTGGGCAAGCACACCAGTAAAAGAAATAAGACGTGTAGTTTCAATAGTGACCTCCGGGTGTATATCCTAGAGAAGCACACCAGGAGAGTAAGTAGATGTTAAGGCTAAAGAACCGAAAGGCTTGAATAATAATTTCCGCGAACTGAGTCGTATTCACCATACATTGTTTGGTAATTGTTTAACAAATGTTTAAAATGTACCACCTTATTGAAACATTAATGTGTGACGTTCAATTTATATTTCGGTTTCCTCTGGAGAACTCAAACTTCACTTTTTAAAAACATTTTAAAATCATTTGTTGGGGGGAAACTTTTCTTTTAAAGGCACCACGCTATTGGAACTTTGATGTGTGACGTTCAAATTCTATTTCTGTTTTCAATCCCTGACTTACCTATGATATTGACACATGTAAATCTTCGTGTTACCCTTGTAGGGCGTTTATGCATAGTAACATTTTTACTTTCGAAAACTGGAAAAAGACACATCGGCTCTCAAAGCATGCGAACAGTGCTTGTCATCAGCTGGCTATGATGAAGTGGATAGACTATCGAGCGAACGCAAAGCACAAACAATTGATGTTAGGTCAACTAAATACTGTACACAAGCAGCAAGTGGCGCGGAACCAAACAAAACATAGCTCAACGAAGACATGAAGAGGACTGCGGTAAACGCCAGACATCAGCAGGGTTGAGCTAGTAGCAATATGAAGGAGAAACCAGGGAGTCTTTCATCGGGATTTATGTAACGCCTTCTACTAAAGGAAGTGTTCGCTGTGAGTTAGTCAAACGTGTTCTCGGGAAGCTGGAGCTTAATGTTTTGATGTCGGAGCAAATATGAGCGGTGTTCATAGAGGTTTGGCAACAAGAATGAAGGAGTATTCCCCACTTGCAATCTATGTTCATTGCTATGAACACTTCTTAAATCTCGCTATCCAAGATACAATGGCAGATACTGAACCACCCTGCATTGCTTTAGGAAATATTCAGAGCCTCTACAACTTTCTAGAAACTAGTCCAAAACGGCACGCTGAAAGCATCATGGTCGACAAAGAACACTCACAGACACTTAAATCTCAAAGTGTAACAAGGTGGTCTTATAGATAGGAAGCAGTAAAAGCCGTGATAGAGCAATATCGTAAAAGCATTGCTTGCGTCGGTTTCTCACCTTCAAACATTCACACCATATTATGACCTTTCATAGATCTCTTAGTTGAGAACCCTTTTCAAGCACACTTTTGGAAAATATCCCCAAAATAGGCTCCATAGGATTCCCGCCTAAAGCTACCAAGATATGATCAGACATCAATCACCCAGTTGTCAACACTAGGCTCCAGGATTTTCTAACCGAACAGAGAACAACATTTCGCGATATAAGCAAATGCTTTTACATCATCCCCAGAACAGAATGGACACTTGATCTCCCCGACTCCCCGTCGGAGAGACTGCTGAGTCTCATCCCGTATACCTTCTCTAACATAAGGACACTCAGTTCTGCTCCTTAGAACTATTTTCTGAACCTTAAG
>VCCN01007345.1:147977-165816 GCA_006491835.1 Architeuthis dux
GATGATGATGATGATGATGATGATGATGATGAAATATTCTTTATTATACATTTTAACATTTTGCCTTTCGTATTTTCATTCATTGCTTGTTGTATGTTTATCTATTCGTCCGTATGTCAATTTCAACATTCCTTTCTTTCTTTCACCAAGTTCTTTTGTCACAACATCGTGTATACCTTTTCCCTTTCCTTCACCACTGTCCAGCCATTTCATCTCACTGACTACTTCCCACTTCAAGCGACACGCTAACGTTAACGTACATACCCACTAGTACAAGTGAGCGACATACGTTTCCCCCATAGAGAGATAGACACATTGACTTACTTACAACCCCTTACCGACGAATAGGCATATTGTAACTATGATAACCTTACTCTATCTTGTGTAATCCTCTAGCTCCCTGATTGCAGAGTCAACGCAATCCTCGATTCTAATGTCCTCTTCCTCCCTCGTTTATTTTCACATATAATCTGTTGGCATCGTCTCACGGGTGCAAGGCTTTATTCATTATCACCAGTTTTCTTGTTCTATAATCCATGTTTCTCACTTGTCGAGTTTCAAAAGAAAATCCTGAGTATCTCACAATAGAAACTGCCCAGGTATCTATTCATTTAATCAAGTTTCTGCTTCAGAGCTTAATTACCAGCATTTCCTTGTAACTCTAATGTATGCATTAACTACCCTTTCCTTCATCTCACTCTGCCTCCAAGATACACAGGTATTTGTAGTTTTTTTTTCTTTAATGTTTAGTTTTGCATCCTGTAGAGCCGGGTCCAAAGTATGGTCCTGGGGCGCTATAGGGGAGTCTTCATCTAATCGACAGCACTTTCCGAAGTATGTGGGCTGTACCAAGTAGAGCGATGCTTTGGACTACATGGATGTTGATGTTACCTGGGATACGCTTGGTGAACTTGAACTAGAGCTCCGATGACCACCGGTGTTATAGTGGTTTCCATGTACCACATCCTGTTGATCTCGATTTCATTTGTACTTGGACATTTTCTCAGTCACTTTCACGGAAGTGTTTCTGTCAGATGGTATTGCTATATCGATGAGCATGTACCCTTGAAGCTCTTGGTGGGTAGAGCTTGTCGACATCTGCTTTCGGGTGATGCATCTTCTCCTTGGTAAGCACTTTCCTTGTCTTGGTGTCCAGTCTCTTGATATCATTCAGCTTCCAGTTGATGTCATTCAGATTCCAGCTGTATGTTACAGGTATCGCTAGGGTGTTTATAGCTTTGAGCCTATTGGCTTTTGATAATCATACGCACTCTCCTGAAGTACTCTTTCCGGATCTTCTCCTTCGTGGTTGAGTGCTGTATGCCTAGGTACTTGTATGTGTCATCCTGGTCTAGTCCCTTGATCGTGGTGTTGATGTCAAGGTCTATTTCCACAGTTTTGATCAGCTTTCCTCTGATGAAAGTGGTTTTGGCACACCTTTCTATCCCGAACTTCATCTTTATGTCATCGCTGAAGGTCTTTGGTTGGTTGTCATCCTTGGCAAACGTCTTCAGGTCGTCTACGTAGAACAGGTGGTTCAGCTTGCCGTTCTGCCTAGCGCACCCATGTTTAGCAGGTTGCTTAGAGGCACTAGTGCTAGGCAGAAGAGCAGAGGTGATAACGAGTCCACTTGGAAGATCCCATTTCTGATGTTGCTCGGTCTCGATGTTAATGACCCATCTGCATGATTGAGGTTTAAGGTAGTCGTCCAGGTTTTCATGCTCTCCGTAATGCATTTGGCCGTTTTGGGGCATACTCTGTAGATCCTGAGACTTTCTTTCTATCCAGGAATGTGGCACGCTGTCAAATGCTTTCCTATAGTCGATCCATGCTGTTCCTCGACGTGGCCTCTTGCAGAATCGTTTTGTTGATGAGTAGCTGGTCCTTGCACCCGTAGCTTCCCTTCTTGCATCCCTTCTGCTCTGGTGGGCTCAAGTTGTTTTCATCGAGGAAGCTGTAGATCCTCTCCGTGATCCTGTACGTTGTTGGTAGGCAGGTGATGGGCCTGTAGTTTTTCGGGTTCGGTATTTCTTCCGTCTTTGGGAGCAGGTACATTTCTCAGGATTCTCGATTATGTCATTGTAGGCCCATGTGAGGTCTTTGTGGATGCTGGGTAGGCTCTTGATCCAGAAATTAGCGATTTTGTCAATCCCTGGTGCATTCCAGTTTTTGGCCTTGTTAATGGCAGCAGTGGTCTCTGTGGTGTGGATGTCCGACCATCTTTGCGTCTCTACGTGTTTGTAACGGTTTTGTTGTTGTTGGATCCACGGAGCTCTTTCGTTGTGAGACTTGTTGCTTTCTCAGATTTCACTCCAGAACTCCTCAACAGCTTCGGTAGTAAGTGGTACGCAGATGTCTATTTTGTTTTTATCCAGCTCTCGGTAGAGTCTTTTGGTATCTTCTTTGTTTTTGTTGTAATGGTCTTACTCCTGCTGCGTCTGCGATGGCAGAGGCAGCAGTATATATGAGTTAGTTGATTTCGGTCAGGCACATTGGCTTTTCCGTATGTTTTCGACGGCTTCGTTTGCAAGTTTGATTGCATCTTTGGTTTTGCGGTCCATGTTGACCTTTGGGATTGGTGGTCGCTCTTCAAAAGGGGGTTTCTTTTATGGTTTCCCATCTGTGTCGAATGCTTGTCGTCAACTGTATTATTTTCTCGGTATGTTCTTCCTTCCCCTGCTACCGTGGTCAGTGGTAGTTCCTGCTTGTTGTTCTTCCTTATTTGTTGGCGTCTCGTTTGGTTCATTGGCAGGGCCACCCTTGTTAGTGTTGTTGTTATTCCTGGTGTTTTGGTGTGGATGTTCAGGTCCGGTATTCTATTATTTTTAATGATGTCACGTCTAACATTGGACAGTTAGTTGGCATCTAGATTTAGTCTGTCCGTGGGGTGAGTTTCACGCCAGATGTTGTAGGCAGTTTTAGACGTTGAAGTTCCTGTCGGGTTCAGTGAAGCAGTGTAGAAAGATTCCATGACTCCTATATACTCTACCCTGGTCTTGTTACTTTTTTCGGGATTTCGGTTGTACACAGAAGGCAACTGTGAGGAGTATCCTCGGCGTAGTGTCCCTCTAGTGCTTGATGCGTAGAGTTTGTTCCAGTTGCAAACTTTTCGATCCCAGTCTAGTTCCTCACTAGGGATCGCGGCCCTTGTTGACCCAAGCTGGGTGGAAATTGCCTGGGTACAACAAATCCAAAAGAATCCACAGAGCAATTTTTTGTAAAAACTTACAGTTTTATTTTGTTTGTCTTTTTTAAAAATCGTTTCCGTAATTTTTCTTCCAGGGCTAAGCTAGTCGGCGCCTCTTCTGTCGTTAGCGACTAGATACATTTTATCAATGGACATATATAGACGTCTTTTTATCTATATTGTTGGAGCCTCGGAGTGAGGTGGGGAGGTAAGTTATGCTCCGGTCATTTTAAAATAATTCCAGTTGATTTTGATGAAATTCTATGCAGAAAATCCGTAGAGCAGAAAGAATCAAATCAAATAAAATGAATATAATATTTTTTTTTTTTATTATTATTATTATTATTATTATTATTATTATTATTATTATTATTATTATTATTATTATTATTATTCATCATCATCATCATCATCATCATCATCATCATCATGCATTTGTATGTTCGCGGTAGATGTCTGTTGTTTGTCACGTTTTTTAGCACGGTTCTAAGTGCGTCAATTATTATTGGCACGAGCCTAATCTTCATGTTCTCCAGATTTTTCATTTTTTGGTCGAAGTCCTGCTATTTTTCTATTTTAATGGTTTATATCGTCTTTACCCTGTAGTCTGCTAGCACAGTCACGTGACCACGTCTACGATCTGGCAGACCTTTTTTTCCTTATTCACAATAAGTAGATCCGTTCTTCTAGATTAGATGGGGTGGTCGGTCTGGAGTAGTTTACTCCTTTTATTTTCTAGGACAGCAGCTCAGAATTTCGCCGGTTACGTATTTCTAGTTAAGAAACTCATCCTGCTGTCTGGTATAAAAACGAAAACAGCTACTCTTTCTGGCAAATCCGTTCTTTGCAAAAGCTATTCACCTGAATCATATTATTTATTTATAACTCAATATCCACCTGTATCTCGCATTTTGTATTTTGATGAACAGCTCTTTTTGGTCATATATTTTTTCGCATGGCGCTGACTTAATCATGCACATTTCCAGCGTTTGCCAGAATTCTATCTGCACCAGTTTTGGATATTCACCAACTGTAGCCTTTGGTTTTACTCATTTTTGGCTTCATATGATTAATTTTGAGTTTTTTCATCATGTAACCATCATTATTGTTTTACATTGCTGGATGTCAATTACCATAAAGTTGCTTTGTGTACTCACTCAATATCTCATATGACACTGTAGGAATTGTCCTTTATTCTGTGTCAGGATATTGGAACTGTGTCAGGATATTGGAACGGCAAATTATGCTTAATACTTATTATTGTTGTTGTGGATATTAATATTTATCATCCTGTCACTTTTTAATTTCTCTACTGTTATTTGTTTTTGTACTTCTGATAATTATGATATGAACACTGACCAGTTTGAATTGACCGGTGAAACAAGTCTGGCAGTGAGTCAGATAAAGAAGTGCCTGTTTCTTAAAAACTAAAAGAAATAATACTTCAGTAGAACTTGAGAAATTAACCAGTGACGAATTTGGCCATATACAGATGTCGAAAACACAAATTCATGAACAATGGTTTTGTTGAGTATCTGAGCTCTTGAGGCTCCCCACCCATTTGCACATGACACACTGCTATTTGAAGCAATTCTAATGAATTTCTTTATATACTTGAATCAAAGAAAAACAATGGAGTGACAGGCTGTAAAGTCCAGGGTTCCATATACATATGCCGGATGACTTCTGAAAATAAAGTCTTCTGGGAGTTAATGTAATAATATTCATTAACATTATGTTGCATTTCCAATATTTTTACAACATTTCTTTAATGGTAATTTTTGTATGAGTTGTTTGAGTTGTGTATGTTTGTTGTCCGAGCTTAAGTACATTTTCACACACATGGTTTAATTCAATCCAAGGTTTTTATGCACTAATCGTCAGAATCACTGATTTGCTCAAAGCAAAAAGTTGTGGCATTTTTTTGTTTTGTGTCCTCATAACTTCAACCATTATTATTGTTACAGTGGATAATAGTGTCTAATCTAAATTCTGTTTTTCTGTTATTAATTCTCATATTTCTTATATTTGTGCGCCGTTTTTAACATCGTATGAGCGAGGGTGTGAAACTTTACAGTTTACAATCGGGTCCACCTTCCCTACATTGTGTCTAAAGGCTTTTGCTGTTTGTTGCTTTTCACAGACGATAAAATATGTTTGCCCTTTTATGCATCCGTAGTCAATTTCGATAATGGTTAAAATTATGGGAACACAAAACCAAAGAATGCCAAAGATATCGTACTCTTTTATTTTATTTGCATTTATTTTAGTTAAAAGCACAATTGAGAAAGTGCCTCAAAATATTTTACAGCTTTTATATTAAATTGCTTAGGCCAACTGACTGAATATGTGTTATTCTTTATTTCAAAAGAAGAAAACATTAAAACTGATTCGTTATCGTTATGTTAACGGAAAAAAATAACTGACTTCAAAGCTGTGGTTTCGTACGACGGACGAAAGGTAAGGATCTAGTTCAGTATTATAGGTACATCGTAAATATAACCACCTCCGTAAAACATAATGTAACAGTTGTAAATCACCCGATTTTTTTCGTATTCTTTGTTAGCGCATTTTAAAAATAAAAGTTGTGCCAGAAAATGAGGTCCGATAAAAACAAACAAATTTTTTTAAGAAATGGTGTGCCAGAAAATGAGGTCAAATAAGGTGTATCAGAAAATGAGGTCAGGTAAAAGATTTTTTTTTTAAAGTTTGCCAGAATATAAGGTCAGGTAAAAAGAATACTTTCAAAAAATAGATACTATTTTTTGAAAGTATTCTAAAACACAAACAGAATATGGAGTAATGTAAAAAAAAATCTTTTCCCAAAATATAAGAGTTCTATTGTGACATAATTATGATATCTCGGCGTTCTCACTTGGTGGACACAAAATGAGAGTCTAGTTCAGCATTATAGTTATATAGTAAATAGAACCTACATTTTAAAATGGAGTTTTTTTTATAAGTCTGAAAGCTTTAGTCCTTTTTTTCTCCCTAAATATTTAAACCGACGTAGACTACGCAAAGGCTCGAGGTGCTGGTAGTGAACGTGGAGTATCCTCGGCCTAAGCTATGGAGTTTTTAGGCGAGGCGATGTCTGCGCATGACCGACATGACTCTTTAAACCAAGGGTTTGCATGCCATGGCCTACGGAGGTGGGAGGACGGGAGCAAAGTCCCGAGATCCTAGGTTTTCTCTTGGAGTTTCCTTCTCCTATGCAGCTTCCCGAGCCGACTGTAGATGTCTGCTGCCCCTTTGGGTGTAATTGTTTGCAGCACACTCTAGTGACATAACAGCGATGGTCATGGGATGATTTTAATAACGTTTCGTCTCGCTTACATTCTCCCTATACGGAGTATATTCGTTTAACTTTAAAATGTTACAATAAAGGTTTTTCATGGCCTCATACAGTGTACAATAATTCGCAGGAATAAAATATAGGTATATGCAGATATAAGTATTACTAAGTGTTAGAGCCGTGGTCCCAGATCTGAGTTTCTATTTCTACAAGGTTAGCATATTCAAACCAAGGAAAATGATCTGATTAGTATTCGACCAATGTCATACTTCTAGAATATTAAAACTAAAACCCTCTCAGATTAAAAATACCAAAACGACCCTAGTTAAAGTAGTTAAATTAGTACTTGCCGAATTAATCATACTAACTGATAACCCGATAGACAGATAGATAGAAATAAGATCATTATTATCGGGGAGAATGCGACCGAAACCGCACATTGTCATATTCTTTTTTAATTATCAAACTGATATGCGAAAAATATGCTTCGGGTCCCATTTGTAACCGCAAAAAGATTTGGTGGCCATAGCTCTAGTTGCCATTGAGCTTTGCTAACACAGACAGACGGACAGGCATTTAGTGAAGAAAGTAATAGTACATTTTCAGGTAAACGTGAACGTTGCGTTCACGTTTACCTGAAAATGTACTATTACTGTATTCACCAAATGCCTGTCCGGACAAAATAAGGGACCAATTTAGCATAATACGTACATTGTAAATCGAACCCCCATTAAAAACTTTAAAAGTGTTCGAATTCCAAAACCAAACTTACTAAAATCCTGCTTCGGGGTCCCATTAGTACACACAGAACATTACATGGGGATATGTGGTGTGGTTCCTGTGTTAACAGACGGACAAGCAGATATTTGGTGAATTAAAGTAATAGTAAGTAAAGTAATATGTAAGCATGAACACAACCGGACACACAACAAGCTACCCATTTAGTATAAAGTTACATTGTAAATAGAACCACACGATACATACTTATGCGGGTTTTCAAAAACTAATATGCCAAAAACATGCTCCGGTGTCCCATTAGTAACCAGAGAAAATTTGGTGGTCTTTCTCAAATTATGCGAAGACAAACAGACAAACATTTGGTGAATTATGATAAGATAATACGGACATAAAATAAGTACTAGAACTGGCCGTGAAGTACACAGGCCATTAAGATACAGATTGAACAATGATTAGTTTTATGATGATGTAAGTGACAGTGATAATAACAGGAAACGTGTTTCATTCTTTTGTTTAGTAATCTGTGATGCCAAAATGCTGCTGAGTTATTCTACTGTATTTAGTTTTATTATGTATTTTCTTTGTGTTAAACTTTATTACACGTCCACACACACATCACATTAATTACCACAGAAAGTTTGGTGGTCGTTTTTGAGTTTTGCGATGACGGACGGACAGACATTTGGCGAATTATAGAAAGATAGATCATAAACGTGTCTGGGACAGACACGTTTATGATCAGTCTGTTATGAAATAAGTGTATGTCAAAGACAAGTATTTATTGATAGTTATTCGTGTAACACCATCGATTTAAAATAATGATTGAATCATATGATCTTTGTGAGAACGGGATATGAAAACTTATCAAAGAACATGATTTTCAAGTATAAGTTGAATTAGTTTATTTTTTGTTATAGTAGACATGATATAACATGATATAACAACCATCTTCTATTGTATACTGCGTGTCATCAGTGCTTTTAATTTACTTGTCCATCTAATGTTATCCATCTTTATTTTTGATTTGTGAGAATGAAAAAAATGTCAACCGACCAAGTGACCGATTCCCCACCACCACCATACTCATTTCTGGTCTGATTAGTCCACTTTTGGCTTTTTTATGAAGTGTTCAACTCAACACTTAACTACTCGCCCACCCACTTCTATTTCTAGATTTTGTGTTCATTGTTATTTGTGTTTGGGTTGTATAAGAGAGAAAAAGAATAAAGAGAAGGAGTTAGGAAGAGGAGCAAGGGGAGAGAACTAGGGCGTGGGATACACAAGAAGTACAAGTTGCTGTAACGGATACAAGTGGCAGTGTACAGCATTAGTAATGCGCACGCGCGCGTGTGTGTGTGTGTAATTGGTAAGTGTTGCAGGCTTCACCTACTAAACTAGTGAACCTTGTGGAAGGTCAACGGCAAAAAAGCATATTTATGCGTATGTATGTGCATACGTATGCTTTGAACGAATATCATGCCAGATATCATAAAATCTCGGGTTCAAACTCCATTTTTTTTAAGAAATGATATTTACTTGCTTTCACACACACACACACACACACACACACACACACACACGCACACACACACACAAACTAAATTCATTAAGTAATAACCCAGTAGTCATGGTCTTCGTAATGTTTACGATTCAATTCCCTGACATCAAGAAAGTGAAACAATGAAATGTATCTATCGTAGTGAACTGAAAGTCGAATAGACATACAACCCTAAGTCTTACCCAACAAAGAGATATGCAGCTCAAATGTTCCACCTACGTTAATGGACACCCACACAAGAATACCCGCGATTACCCTTGATGTTAATTCTTTAGTTGTATTTATACAAGTATCATTTCGGGCCGTTTTGTTTCTACGGCAATGAATAAATAGCGCGATCGGAAAAAAAGAGTATGGTAAAATAATTAGTAAAAATTAATAAAAAGTGGGTTACAATGCCTCATCTAATAATAGTCCAGAGGGCAATCCAAAACATTAATATATGAAAACCTATTCAGCCTTGTAGCTTAGTTACTTTTTATTGGAAAATTCAAAATGGCGGATTTTCGCTGTGGTGTCTTGACTTCTTCCGTAGTCTATTGCGCACCCTTCTACAAAATCTCATTGAGGACTTCTGGAGATATGGCGTGTACAGACTGAGATTTTTTGAAGATATTGTGTGGTGTGGACAGATAGCTACAATGTAGGGGGGATAATTGTGCCTGGATCTGCTATAACATTCAATCACTGTTTTTATAATCTATTTCCCACTCTTTCACGAAATTTCATTGACATTCATTGAGAACTTTTGGAGATATTGTGTGAACAGAGAGAGGACTTTTGGAGATAGTTTGTGGTTGCTGACAGTTAACAGTAAACTAGGGAGATAATTGTGCATGGGTCCGCCCTAAGATTTCGTGACTTCTTTCGTAGCTTCCACAAAATTGAGTTATCATGTGGACAGGCAGAGAGAGAACTTTTGAAGATATTGTGTAATGTGGACAGATTGCTACGATGTAGGGGGGGGGGGTTATTGCATGGATCCACTCCAAAATACTATCACTGTTTTTATAACCTATTACCCACTCTTCCACAATATTTCATCGTGAACTTTTGGAGTTATTGTGCGGACAGGGGGAGAACTTTTGGAGACATTTTGTGGTTGCTGACAGCTAGTTAGGACACAGGGGAGATATTTTGCATGGATCCACTCCAATATTTCGTGACTTCATTCGTAGTCACACTTCCATAAAATTCCATTGAAATTCAAGCAGAATTGTCGGAGTTATGTGGAGAGAGAGAGAGAGAGAGAGAGCGAGAGAGAGAGAGAGAGAGAGAGGGGGGGGACATTTGAAGATATTGTATAGTGTGGTCAGATAGCTACGGTGTAGGGGAGATAATTGTGCATAGATCCGCTCCAAAACCTTCTTTCATTGCCTATTGTCCACTCTTCCACTAATTTCATTGAAATTCATTCGGAACTTTTGGAGATATCGTGTAGATAGACAGACGGAAAGAACAGTATCACATTTAAGATCGGGGCGTTTTATTTAGTGCTGGCTGTTTTTTCCGTCTGTCTGTCCACACGATATCTCCAATGGTTCCCAATGAATTTCAATGAAATTCTGCGGAAGGGTGGGCAATGTGGTAAGGAAGTATTGGTTAAGTTTTGTGGTGGATCCCCGTATATATTATCGACTGAGAGATATTTTCCTATTTCCCCCATGCATCTTTGTATACGCTCATAAATATTTCTAAAGGTTCTCAATACAATGTTCTTGAAATTTTGTGGAAGGGTGGGCAATGGGCTACGGAAACAGTGATTAAGGTTTTGTGCGGATCCATGCACAATTATATGAGATATGCGCTCTCTCAGTGCTTTTTAATTTTATATGGGGGTACGTTTGTTTACAGGGTGATAGCTATCATATAGCTACAAGATGGACAGGGTTACCATATCAAAATATAAACTAGAGACATGTAGGAAGACAAAAATACAAAAGTTGTTTGGCCACCTGGACTATTTGATAATAATTAAATAAAGATGATATATTGTTCATCCGTCTTTGCAGGGTATTAATCCGCTTATTTTTCCAGAGTAAATATTAACGTATTTTCCTATATGTCATACATCATTCCTCACCCATGGGTAACGGGGGATATTCTTGTGTGGGTGTCCATTAACGTAGGTGGAAGTAGTAAAAATGAATTTTAAAAATATGTCATCTTGTTGAATTGAATGGTTATTGCAGTGAAGAGGATGTCTAAATCCCTTCTGAAATCCTCGGTTTTACTGACAAAATACTTTGAAACATCACAGTTGTAGGTTTTGGGCGGTAAAATTGAACAAAGGAAAAAGAATGAAAAAACACAAAAGCGTCGGATTTAAAGTTTAAACAGGCCATGTTTAATAAAAAATAATATGTACGGAAAAAGGGGTACAAGAAAAAAGGAAAATAAATATATGCATATGTAAGGTTTTTGGGGAGATGATGGAGAAAGGATGACCAAAGACTTTAGGTAAGAGGGGGGATGTTTTACGTGCCAGAGAAATAGACACGGGATAAGGTAGCGCTGTAGTGAAAACAGGCTACAAAAAGGCGATGAGAATTGATAGACAAGGGTTTTTATAGGCGTGTTGACGTCACGCAAAAAGGGATCTAATGTTTAGTTGCGTACTTCATAGGGGTCAGAGCTGGCCCTTGTCGAAGTGACAAGACCAGTTTGCTATTCTAAACCCTATTTTGGTACTTTGTGAAAAGTGACCGCTAAACAGTCATGCAATAAGCAACGCACTAACTTTGAACGAGCACCTAAACTATGAAAAAGGTCTCTCATACATCAGACTTATTGGAGTCAACTTATTGATAGACCCACAAGAAGCCATAGCTGAATAAATATTCATGCAAGAAGGGAAGTTACCGTGGTCTTCCTGTAAAAAGTTGGTTGTGTGAAAGTTTCTCACCCCCCCCCCCTTATATTAGGCAATTTCTGTTATGAGAGCTTGATTCTGAATAAACAGATAAATATAGTATACTTCATCTCTCTGGCTTTTAATTTAATGTTTATTCTTCGTAATATGCCTGAAAACATATTAGCAAATAATTATGTTTTAGTTTTTTAATAACTCAATATCTTCTGTGCTTGTATAATACTTGTCAACAGGTGCGAAGCTGTGTTCAACTCAAGTTCTCTCATTCAGAATGTGTTGCCCTCATAAATACTAGTTCGATTAAGTTTTTCTTAATTCTTTAATAAATAGTGTTTCACATTTCTTGTGATCGGTTCAATAAAAATGCTTTTTTATCATTAACATGAAAGTTTTTCTATCCCTTAAAATTAATGCAATGCCGTTTGAATTTTATAATGATAAAGTTTAGTAGTTAAGTAGTTAAATCAGAACCAATTCAAATCTACGCAAAATATACGTAAAAAGCAAAGAAAACATCTAGGTTTACTCTTTACAATTCCTGTTTTTTATATTTACTTTATCTCACAGTTTTCACAAGTAAAACTAAATACGTGGTAATTAGTTCCGACCCCCACTTCGATTAATTATAGATTATAAAGTTATAAAATGCAGAAAATCTGAGACGTTAGAGCAGGCGACTGAGCAAGTTTGGTTGCTCGTATAAGGCAAAGCAAAACAAGAATCATAGGTTCTATGGTAAATATTTGATTGCACAACAACTGAGTTTGCTCGAATTAAAGTGTGGATTCATTTTTGAATATCATAAATACAAAGCAAGTTTCTTGACAGTTGCGAGAATCTATGACACCTAAGTTGTACAAAGAATAAACCCGTCTTTTTCTTGTAATTGCTGTAATTCTTCTTTGAACTTTGCTACCAATGTCTATTTTCTCTTACGGTGCAAGAAATAATAGATCCTTCGTTTCAGCAACTACACCTGTCTTCTATGTTTAAATGACTGTCTCATTTCTCTTTTCATTCTTTGTTATAAGAAAAAACTTCTGAAAGACTCGTTTACAATTTGGTGATTATATCGTTGGGTAAGTTGGAAAATTAGTATTTACAAGGAAAGTATTTATTTTTGATCACTGCCTTGACTCTGAGAGGCATTAATGCTGCAAAGCTTTTGCACAGATCATCGTTGATTTCTTGTGCTCAACTTGTCTTTATTACTTCCTTCAGATGATCTATGGTGTTGATTTTCATTGGTGCAATCTTTCTTTGCATAATGTTCCACATATTCCCTATCGGATTGGGGTCCTGTGAGTTTGGCAGCCGAAAGCTAGATATCATGATCCTCAATCCATTTTTATATGTATAGCGTTATGGCAGGGAGCACCATCCTGCATGTATTTTCTTCCATCAAAAGTGACTTAATTCAGAGAGACACTTAACATTTAATTCAGTAAGGTACTTGCTGTCTTGGAGTCACATCTACTACCATTCATGCAGATAAGAAACAGCCTTATTCTTTCTGCAGGATGGTGTCTCGTTCCATACAGCTAAACGTGTAAAACATGGATCATGATATCGAGGGCCGCCAAACTCACGGAATAGGGAATCTGTGGAATATTATGAAAAGGAAGATTGCGAGCCAAATATGCAGTTATTGGAATAGAATCAACACAAACATCGAGAACATGATCAAGAAATGTTCTGTATGTCAGGAAAACCTTCCTGTACAACCCAAATAAACTTGCAACCACACAAAATACTTAGTCGAGCATGAGAAATGGTTGGTACTGATCTATTCCATTTTGATGGCCATGAATATTTGATACAGCAAATTTTCTATCACACGCAAGATGACAGGACAGTTCACAAGCAACATGGTCTGATCAGCAACGAAGCAGATATTCCCAGAATATGGTATTCCCACATGGGTGATAAGTGACAAGTGAATAGTGAAGCATACAGAGAATTTTCTCGACAGTGGCAGTTTGACGTAACATCATCTCATGATTTTGCGGAGAGACAGATTCAAACTAGCAAAAATGATTACATACGGTAAAACAAGCGGGAACAGATGCTGATCTTGCAATGCTATGTCTACGAACAACACCTATCAACCACAGCTTACCGAGTCCAGCTGAAAGATATCATAACAAAACAGCACATGATCTACCACTAGTGGGAGTACTAGACCAAAGTGGACACTGGCAACCAGCTACTATACTGACAAAATGTCCAGAACCAAGAACCTATATTATCGAGTCCCCAGGCGGGCCATGCAAGAAACGAATCCAGATACGGGAGAGTGGAAATGTTCGAGGATCTTGTTGCCTCAACGAGGATCTTGTTGCCTCAACGAGGATCTTGTTGCCTCAACGAGGATCTTGTTGCCTCAACGTACAGCAGCTTTTCCTTTAAAAAAAAAACAAGATCCCGCGCTCAGGTAAACCCAGATTCTACAAAACAAAAACCTAGATTATATATAAATCAATGCGACAGTTTTAAAATAAATAATTTTTACCTCTTTATTAACAGTTACTAGTTACCTGCTATTTACAATGCAACTATACTGCTAAACTGAACCCTTACTCTGTGTCCAACAGTTCAGCTAGTTTCATTGTAATACTTCCATGTGCTGTATTTTCTGCAGGATGGATTTGACAAAAGAAAAACCTGAGATTCAAGTAATAAAAAACTTGAAAAACTGTAATGTATGATCTTTTTTATAAACAACAGAAACCCAGACAGGAATCGAAAAACCCAAATATGGGTTTAAAACCTCAGCGCTGACAGCCTTGCCAATTACTCGCATACGGAAGGAGTAAATGGTGAAACCGACAGCCAGGGTATGAATACATGTAGCCCAAGTGCTATACTCAGACACAGCAGAATGAACAGTGTCCCAGAACAAAAGACTCCAATGTTCAAATCAATAATAACTAGAACTGGCCGTGAAGTACACAAGCCATTAAGATACAGATTGAACAATGATTAGTTTTATGATGATGTAAGTGACAGTGATAATAACAGGAAACGTGTTTCATTCTTTTGTTTAGTAATCTGTGATGCCAAAGTGCGGCTGAGTTATTCTACTGTATTTAGTTTTATTATGTCTTTTCTTTGTGTTCAACTTTATTACACATCCACACAAACATATTAAAATGTGCTTAAGAAATAACTCTTTCACTTACAAACGTTTTCACAGCAAACTAAATTTTCTCACACTAAGAAGACACTCCTCTGATAAACAATAACAGATGATAATTATCTTGTTTGATCAAGAAGAAAAAAACATTCATTTCAACTTCAGAGCTAAGCTATTGTATTTATTTTTATTATTCAGGAACACTCATTTAAACTTTGTTTCAGAAATTCCCTATGTAACCATAATCTTTTCATTGGTAGTGGGGGTGGTAGCAATATCATAAGAACTACTTTGTTACGCGCATGAACGCACGAGTGATGCGCCAAAGATCCATAACATAGGAATACACTATATATACCCACTTCCGTTCTGACAATTCTCAAACCTACCTGTAAGCATAACGTTGTTATTTATCAATCTCTACATTAATGTCTACACGAACCAATGCCTTCTGACTACAGAAAGGATGTGTAATAACTCACTTTCATTTAGGTAGAATTAATACGCATCTGCGGAGCTAAATATTCAGATGAAGAAAATACCAAACTATTTTAAGCCTTTAACTTCGGTTGATGTCACTTCCTTCTTGCTCTTTCCATAAATAACGCGATCATCGTTCGTGGCTCACCTTTCGGTATACACCGGCGGTGCAGCCCGTATGCTCTCTAGTGTACGTATTTCATTTTCTATGTATTCTCTTTCCCCACAGTAACTTTCTATTATCTAAGTCATGGCTGAGCTAGCACTAACTCTTATCGAAGGCCCGGTCGCTCTTTTTGATGTTGAATGTTGAGCTTCGTAAACTTGCTGGCGCCTCAAATTGTGTCTGCTTTTCCTCACGCCTGGCTACATTTTGCGAATTCTCTGATTTCCCCGTTTTAATAAATATTGCCTTGGTTCCTGGATTTACTAAACTTATTAAAACAAGCATTACCAGTTGCTCCATCGTCAGGTGAAAACATGACGATTAAACTCTATACGCCACGTGTGTCCCCCATTTCCATTCTCACTTTTAGGGCTAGCCAATGTAACATTCTCTCCTTTGTATCTCTCCTTAAGAAACACGATCGTTTTGTTTTCATCTTCCTATTTCAGTCCAACGCGTATGTAACATTTATTGACTTTGTTTCTTATTAAATGTCTCTTTAATTTGTATGTCTACAAATATCTGCATTTGTTTAATTTCTGTTTGTATGCACTTTCTGCACTTATCCTATTGTAGGAACTGTTCTCCTTGTTTGACTTTGAATTTACCGCGCTGATTTCGTTGTCTTCACAAGATGGCGAAAGCACGTGGTCATTACCTGCTTCAAATCCTATCCATGATGTCACAACTCTTACAGCCAATCAGACACCTCAATTCAAATCACGTGACTTCCACGTGCGGCCTAGATTTCTCCGTCATGACACTTTGTCTCTTTCTTTCTATCGTAGGCCTCAAACTTCTAACTACCGTTTATTATTAAGTTAACCCATTCTAATCTATTTAACGTTAGTGTTTTATAAGAAATAATACTATTCCAAATAGATACTGTAAACAAATCGATTCTATAGATTATTAGGGTATATTGTTATTTAGGAAAAGATTCAATCGAAGCAGTGTTCCTTATTTACAGGTGTTCGCTTTGACTAATATTAAACACATTTTATTTCATCCGTTGGGTGACTAATAACAAGAAAGAAGCGAAATAATTTCTATAGTTATGATTTTTAAGGTTTTTTTTTAATCTATAAAACATGGCTTTGGCGATATGGACATTGATTTACTTTTCGATGGTTCAGTAAAAAAGAATGAACCGAATACCTTATGCAATAACAGTACTAGGCACGTGATTGCGTGAAGTGGTGTGTAGATTTAAATAAAAACAAAACAAAACATCCTCGCCCTGATACTTCTTTCCATCAAAATCGTACGCGAATGTATAACTATGTGTGTGTGTGTATGTGCATGCGTTGTTAATTTCACATGAAATACATTAGCCTAATGTAAGAATAATAGAAATAAATATGACGTAAAAATTCAAGCTGATTAATGTTGCTAACTGGAACCGACTGACTGTGTGTGTGTGTGCTCTCTTTCAAAATGTACTTGATAATTTTGCTACCTATATCTCTGCTGATGTTGCTGTTGTCAATGTCGTTGCTGATAATGATGATACGAGGGTGGCGCTATTTTTAGCTTTTACTGGATGTCAGCAATGAGAATGAGGTCAGAGTTGAGGGAAACGAGGAGAGGTGGGAGTTCCTGACAATAGAGCAAAAAGAAGTCTGGAACGAAAGGCCGAAAAGGACACATTAAGAAGAGAACTTAGTTCCGTCAAGCAAATGTTCAAATTGACTCTAAAGACTCAAATTAAGGACAAAGCTCAGTAGTAAAGCGCACAGCAATAGTACACGAACTCTCATATTGTATCTTCTAAGCACGAGAATTGGGTTCATGTCCAGATTCTTCTGAGTAGGAGAATTCAGCTCGTGGCCAGATACTTCTGAGTAGGAGAATTGGTCTCATGGCCAGATTTTTATGAGTAGCAGAATTGGGCTCATGGCCAGATACTTCTTCTGTAGGAGAATTGGGCTCATGGCCAGATTCTTCTGTAGGAGAATTGGGCTCATGGCCAGATTCGTCTGAGAATTCGGCTCATGTCCAGATTCTTGTTCAGAGGAATCTGGCCATGGGTTTAATTATCCTACTCAGAAGAATCTGACCATGAGCCGAATTCTCCTGCTCAGAGGAATCTGGCCATGAGTTTAGTTATCCTACTCAGAAGAATCTGGACATGAACCAAATTCCCATACTCAGATGAATCTGCCCGAGCCGAATTCTCCTACTCAGAAGAATCTGGCTTTGAGCCCAATTCGGAGCAGGAGCATTCGGCTCATGGCCATATTCTTAGGAGAATTCGGCTAATGGCCAGATTCCTTTGAGTAGGAGAATTCGGCTCATGGCCAGATTCTTTTGAGTAGGAGAATTCGGCTCATGGCCAGATTCCATTGAGTAGGAGAATTCGGCAATGGCCAGATTCTTTTGAGTAGGAGAATTCGGCTCATGGCCA
>VCCN01007345.1:176808-189006 GCA_006491835.1 Architeuthis dux
CAAGAAAGCCTTTCCGGCTTTGAGAAGTGTGCACTCGGACGGGGTAGAGGTCCGGCATCTGCCCCGAAACGAGTGTTCCTTCTATCGCGAATGTCGACACGCTCTAAGTGTATTCTCACTGGTGAAAGATGACCTCGCTGACACCCAGCCGTTGTCGAGAAAGGCATTGTATCAGCTGATATTGAGGGTGGGGGGTACGAGATGATCTAATCGAGAGGCTCGGTCTGACCAGGGGGGAAAGTCGCTCCCTATTGCCTTGGACGCCCAAGATGAAATGTCTCAATAACGATGAGGCATCACTCACTTGACTGACCATTCGAGGCGCGCTCTGGGCCAGCAAGAAGCTTTTCGCAGCGGGACTGGTAATTTCGCCAGAATGCGTTCGCTGTGGTGAATTGGAGGAGTCTATTGAGCACGCCTTCTTTCACTGCAGCGTCGTGCGCCCGTTGTGTGAGCTAATTGAGGGCTACATGGTTCGCATCCTTCACAGACCTTTTTTTGCTCTGGATGCCAGTGCTGCGTGTAGCAATGTGATGCCGTCGATAAGAGGGAACACTATGTGTTTACTAGGCATTATGAGAGTCGTGGTGTGGACGACACGACAGAAGGGATTCTACGAGGGGGAGAGTTTCACTCCCGGTCAGCTGTTCGCATACTTTAAATACCAATTGAAAGTGAAGATCAGGGCCGAGAGGGAAAGGCTCCCCGCGTCAGAGTTCGGCGAACGGTGGATGAAAGTTGCGCGATTGTGCCGAGTGAATAGTGTGGCACTTGGAGGTTACTGGTTAGACAAAGAATTTTGGATTCAGAAAGGAACATGCCAACCCAGCCCAGTTTAAGGTAGATTACTACTGGTTTTTTCCTGAGTTGAAAATAAGTTTTACTTAGCTAGAGAATAAATGATCATAGCCCCGCCCCCCTTTTTTAGTACCCAGGTTTATTTTGTTTAATTATACCCCTCTCCAAACCCTTTTAAATGACAGAACGTAAAGTTCTCCGGAGGATGTGGGATTTTCGTTTATTTTTAAATAAAAGCTTTTCTTTTTCTTTCGTCCCACATCAATCGCCCGGTTAACATACGATTCTGCCATATTTAGAATTTGTGGGGGGTCTAATACTAATAAATACATTTTCTTTTGCAAATAAACATATAAAAAGATCATTGGGGAACTTTTAATTTGTACAAAAATCAATTCGCACCCCACCCCCCACACGGATTTAGTTAGGACATTCATAGGGAAATTGCGGCTTTTTGGTGAATGGGGAAGAAAGTGTTGTTCAGAATAAATGTGTTGTTTTGGTGAAAGGAACAATGTTGTGTCTGGGTCAATAAATGAGACTAGCTAAGTTAATGATAAGATAGAGAAGACCAGTTTTTCCCCACTCCCCTGTATTGACTTTGTGTCGCATTTTTCTTAAGAAAATAAATATGATTTGCAATCAGATATAAGACTTGGATGTTACATAAATAAGGTCAGTAAAAAATCTTTTCGGCAAATGCATTTTGTATCAAATTATTCGGGTGAATATGTCGTTTGACTATTAGATTGAAGAAGATAGATTTGGTACGGGTATTAAAACGGTCAGATGATAAAAACGAAGAAACGATTTGATTAGTCATACTGGTAAACACTCAACGGGGATACACGAACGCACGGGCACCATCCTTTGTACTGCCAACTGACCCCCATCGTCCGTTTACTAACTAGGTCATTTTGCATCCATAAGAAATACACTATGACAATGCCCTAAACAAAATAACAAACTACTTATATTATGATACTGCCCCGAAACAGTTCCATGGCAAACAACTGATGATCCCACAAGAAAAGATTGTACATATAGTACTATAAGATCTAATTCTGTGTAAAACATAAATCCCTCTGAACATCTCTTAACAGTTATTAGTGAATAATTGACTTACATGACAAGTAAGGAAATAAATGAATAAACAGAATATAAAAACATTTCTGTAGGAAAGATCTTTAGTTTAAAAACATTTTCCGTGGTAACATCTTAAATGCTTTAAGACTGTAAGACTTATATAAATATAAACTTATATAAATATGAAACTTCTATATTAAAAGAGAAATTCTTTTTTCCGGCAACATCTTTAGTGTTTGAAGCTACAAAGCTTTCTAGACTATATATTGGAGGCTTTTATTTGTGTCTCCGTGCCACAATCACACTCAAACGACAAGGCCAATTGACCTAATCTTTAGCATGAAGGCTCACAAGACATCCAATTGTAACATAGCAGAGCATGCCGTTTCTATGCAATTGTAGCAATTTCTAGCAAAATGGAGTCAGATATTAAGTTTGCAATGAAGTACAAAAATGTTTTGACCTCACAAATAGTAATGGCGGATCAGTTTAAATTCGACCTCCGGGGGTCAATTGAGATTTAATTAGTTGTGTGACGTTTTTGATCTGTATTACAGCCAGACAATTACATTCTTAGAGGTAAACTGATTATAGGATAGGTGCTGCTAACATCCAAGGTCAATTTTCGATTAAATTAGCTGTTTAAAGCCAAACGAAAGAACTTAAAGCGCTAAAAAGACTCGATTTTTCTGTTTTGTTTGTAAAGAGTTGTGCAACTCTGAAAAACGTTTCCAGACAAAGATTCTAAATAAACAATCTTTTCATACAGCCGCCCAATGGGAGAATCACTAATGTAGTGTACTAAGAAGCTCTGATAAACTGGGGGGACTACATCATTTGTTTCGTTTTATACATCCAAATATTTTTCAGTAACTACTTTTCCGTGTGTAAATAATGTAAATAATCTAATTTACATTTGTTGTGTTTTGCAAAAAGAAATATAAGTGGTTTGCCCATAAAGAAACCGAATATTTAAAACAGCGCGTCAATTAAACGTTTTAGCTCGCTCTGACTGAAAGGTTATGTAGCAGTGACCTTGCCCTTTTGTATAAAAAAACTGCATCAATCAAAGTCCGTTAACTTTTTTTCACGTGCAAGAGTGAACGCGTGTCTAGTGCGCTTGGCCTTTTCCCCACCAGGTTGGACAATGAAGGTTTTAGAAGCGTGACGTGTTTGTGTGAAATTCTGTTTCAAATTAACAAAAACCTTTTTGTAGGCTTTTCTAATGTTGCAACAGTCCTATGGGGAGGATTGTCTGAGTCGTACGCAATGCAACGAGTTTCCAATCGGGTAGAACGTCTACCAAAGAGGATGCTAAATCTGGACGACATTTCTCAGTGACGGAGGAAGATCACATTGAAAAAGTCGCCTAACTGTCCGTGAAGTTTGCGAAGAGGTAGGAATCTGTAAAAGTTCGTGCAACATGATTTTAAAAGAAATAATAAAAGAAACACTGGTGATGAATTATGTTGCCGCAAAATCTGCTGACAGAGAATAACATGCAACACGATGCATCATCAGTCTTTCACCATCAGTATTTTAAAATCATGTTCCATGAACCTTTACAGATTCCTAAATCTTCGGAAACTTAGTGGAGTTAGGCGACGATTTCCACAAATCACAGGACTTCATTGTTCAACTTGGGGAAAAACGGACACACGTTCAATCTCGCACGTGGCTTGATGCTGTTGTTTTTATACGAAAGGTCAAGGTCACTCCTACATAACATATCAGTCAAAGCACTCTAAATTGTTTCATTGGCATGTTTCAAATGTTCGGTTTCTTTATGGATAGACCTCGTATTTAAATACATATTTTCCTGTGTTAGTGTCCCTACATAAAGTTCAAATGATATGAACAGATTGGGATTGATAGATTGTGAACTATGAAAGAGGAGATAGCAACTGAAAGAGAATGTGGACAGAAACAGCAAATAAGAATGAAGCAAGCCCAGTAATACAAAAATAAGAATATTTTCAAAAATGTCATATAAAAGTGAGTGAAATGAATCGGAAAAACAGGCAACAAAACACAAAGTGAAAACGATGAAAGTATAAGAAAGAAAATGTGAAAATACATTAAAAATAGAGATGCTCATCAATTGAATAGCGCTAATGATGCTTGTTATTCTGATGGCTGTCGGCCTAACAAATTACAAATGACCGTATGTGGGATATTCGGTTTCCCGCAATATCACCATACATCAACGGGACCCGGATGTTATCAGGATGGCTACGTCCTAACATCGAGTGTCCACCAGGAAACGCTCTGGTATTTTATGGTCATCCAATTGTCGCCTGTTAGTGTACAATAACCTGCTAGTCATCCTCATGCAACTCTGCAACGACTACTACTGACACTGCTGCTATTATTATTATTATTATTGATACTAAAATATCATTCATATCTTGCATTTCATCTCTCAGAAAATATGATCCATATCATAATACAAATACCACATTTTAAAATTCTTGTAAACATTTCTCTATTTAATAATAATAATTAATAAGAAGAAATGAGGATTTTAGATCAATGGAGTCTACTCAGTAGAGAACTGATGAACATGCTGATGTAAAGCCAAGATATGGCATTGATAGACATTATGCGAAAAGAAAAGCGATAAGAACTTGTCAGCAATGAAAATTATGTTGATTCTGCTATCAAATAATTTGTAAGAGTAATGAGAGATTGATTATGACAACCAGAAGTTTCAGCTGAACGGGCAAGAAAATAAATATAGGATCAGAAAACTACGAAATCAGAAGCGAAAAAATAAGATAAAAAATAATGCCATGAAGATTTCAAGAGACAAATGAAAGGAATTGAAGACGAAATGACATGGTTGCGCAGAGGACACTTGAAGAAATCAATAAAATCCCTATTAATAACAGTCCAGAGATGAATGAAACTGTCATTCATATAATAAGTGAATGCAGCGAATTAGCTTAGACAGAATAGAAAAATAGTCATGCCAGGAGGACGGTGAACCTCTCAAACTGTGAAAACCAATGGAATTTGACAATGTAAACCAATGGTATATGCACAAACAAGAGAAACTAGAGAATGGGAAAACAATTCAAGCAATTTAAGCAGATCACCAAATCTAGATTTAGTCATCATAAACAAGAAGATTTACTAGATGTCGTTGTTCCAGTAGAACCGAAAGGGAAATTGAAAGAGAGTGAAAAGCTGAAAAATATATACTGACCTTACCAGAGAACTGAAATAAAAACTCTGTAATATGAAAGTGACAAATTATCGGCGCGCTTGGAACAATACCGAAAAGCTTTGAAAATAGGATGGAATTTAAAATCCGCGGAAGAATTGAAACTAACCAGAAGACATTAATAAAACCAGCTACACTACTGAGGAGAGTGCTGGAGTATTCAGGAGGCTTGTTGTCACTTGATCTCCAGTGAAATCCATCAGATACTACTGGTGTGAAAACTCAATGACTACAAAATATGTCAATTTAAATAGTGCCATGCCGATTCATGTGCAAAATATTTTTGCTCGATTAAGCTGTTCTCTCGATCTTAACATGAAAAATGTTGCCAGTTGAGTAGAAATCAATTTAAAAACAATAACATTAGGAATCGGGGTGGCAGGCTTTTAGGGAATCTAACGTAGGAAAATATGGAATAGGCCAGAGAAATGAGAGAGGTGACAGGCTAGTAATTTTCCCAGAGAAATACGGTCTAAAGATAACTAATACATTCTTCCAAAAGCGAGAAGTTATTAAGTGGACTTGGAAAAGCCGAAATCGCACAACGAAAAACGAAATTGACTTCAGGATAACTTACAAGATCGATAACATTAAAGACGTTACAGTTATAAACAAAGTAGACATAGGAAGTGACCGCAGCGTGCAGAACTAAATTTAACTTTAAAACTGAAAGGAATAAAAGTATTCTTAAGAAGAGATGCCCCAATAAGATAGCGATAGAGAACATTAGCAACTTTAGAGTAGCGATAGAAAACAGATGTCAGACCTTGTGGAATAGCGACAGTGACATCGGGGAAAAGAGTCTGACAAATATAATTAAGGAAACAGCAGAAATGGTAGGCAATAAAAACGTAAACAATAACACAGGTAAATACTTTAAAACAACATAAAAATAATCAAACAGAAGAGAAATATGAAGATACAATCTAAAGAAGACGAAAACAAAAAGGTGGAAATGCGGAGGGGGGAAATACCGACACAGTTTCGATGCAATGAGTTCAACGTCAATGCTGCAACACTGGAACAATTCCTTCACGAGGCACTTTCTAGCTTAACACCGGTAAGCTATCACGAGCTTCTACGACGTCGTTCACACTAGAACTCCTAAACACGTTTCTAGCGTGGTTTCAGAGTCATCCAAACCATCCAAACCGATTCTCCCATTTCTTTCTCCGTAACGAATGGCTGCACTTTCGACAACTTTTCGACCAGCCATAAGTTCAGAGATCACTATGGACAAAGACTTGTTTCTGTCTTTTCCCAAGACGCCAAACTTGGATTCTTCATTTCTTAAGACGCAAGATTCGGATTCTTCATTTCTTAAGACGCCAGTCCTGTAACCACCTGGGTTTCCACCGCCGTTACCTTGTTCGCTGTCGCAACTACCCTGATACGCAGTTCTGCAGTTGCCCGGTTGCTTCCTCTTTCTCTTGTTTGGGGAATAGATTGGCGCCGACGCCTTGACCCCATCGTCTCGAGAAATTCCGTGCCACTTGGCCTAATCCATCGCACCAGTAGCAACGTAAGCTTATACGCACACCTCGAGCACGACCGCCGCTCACTTCCGCACGTCGATAGCGACAATCCTTGGCAAAGTGGTTGGGACCAGAGCACCTGTAGCAAGTGGTAGTGCCGCGACGAGTGCCGACAGAGGCCGTTTGAGTGCAGACCGTCACTGGTTGAACGGCTGCCACGATCGGTTCTCCAGGCACCGTCTCGTCATTCATTATGACCCGTGCCCTTGCCAGCAGTTCGTTTATAGTCATGGCATCCATTTGGGAAG
This sequence comes from Architeuthis dux, assembly GCA_006491835.1. Classification (NCBI taxonomy): domain Eukaryota; kingdom Metazoa; phylum Mollusca; class Cephalopoda; order Oegopsida; family Architeuthidae; genus Architeuthis; species Architeuthis dux. The sequence goes on from VCCN01007345.1 coordinate 183,702, forward strand.
AGGCGCGAAGGAGCTGTTTGACGTAATCTGGCAATCCGGCGACAAATGCACACACATGTTCAACATGTTTCACCTCGCATGCTACACACAAGCCCAACCTTTACGATCCATTCGACGATTGACTGGTTGGTATTCGAGCCGTCGAATTCTGGGATCAGCCTGAGGTCGAAGGTTGTTTCTCCCTTGCTGGTTGCCGAAATAGCTCGTAGTAGAAATGGGGAGGGGGAAAATACTGACACAGATTCGATGCAATGAGGTCAACGTCAATGCTGCAACACTGGAACAATTCCTTCACAGGGCACTTTCACGAGCTTCTACGCTGCTACGACGTCGTTCACACTAGAACTCCCAAACACGATTCTAGCATGGCTTCAGGTAGCGAGTCAAAAGCGAACTGCCGAGCCTACGTTATAGCCAGAAACACACCATATCCTGTGGGTTGCTGTTGCTCAGCATACGGGTCACCCACGTTTCACGTCGTCTATATACGTCTATATACGTCTATATACGTCGACGACCCGTTTCATTCGACTTTTGCTTTTCCGTACTTTAAGCAGGTCATTTCCTCTTCGTCGTCACACATAACTTAACAAATTAATAAATAAAGGAACCAGAAATGAAAAAAGAAAGAAAAACACAAAAAGGATAGTAGAGGCAATCAGAAAGGTCCGCAGACAATACTCACACACAGATTAACAGGCACTCAAGTCAACCACGCGAGCAGGCAGGCTTCAGAAGAGGGTACTCAACAATATATCACCTACATGTAATAAACCAACTAATCGAAACGTCCTTAGAATACAATAAGCCACTCTGTTTGGCATTTGTAGATTATGAGAAAGCATTTGACTCGGTAGAACACACGGCAGTCTTCAACGCAATGCGAGAACAAAGTGTTAACGAGAATTACATACAAATCATCCAAAACATATATGGCACTGCAATAATTAGACTACATAAAGATACAAACAATATAAAGATAGCAAAAGGAGTAAGACAAGGCGATACAATATCACTTAAACAATTTACAGCTATCCTTGAAAGCATCTTTCGGAAAACTGACTGGGAAGGAATGTGAATGAACATAGATGGAGGATACTTAAGCCACTTAAGATTCGCCGATGGCATCTCCATGGCGTCGCAAGCAACCGAAGAATTACAAAACATACTAATTAATCTAAATAGGGAAAGTAAAAAAGTAGGTTTAAAGATGAACAGAATAAAGGCCATAAAGATAGAAGGAGATGCTCTAGAAGAGGTTGATGAACACATCTACCTGGGACAGGTAATACAGCTAGAGAAAGACCATGACTGCGAAATAAAACGATGCATAACGATAGGTTGGAAAGCATTGGTATGAATAGAGACCTTTTGAAGAGCACCTTGCCGTATACAACGGTTGCATAATACCAGCCATGACTTACGGATGCGAAACAAGCTGAAAACTAACTTAGAATAGCACAGAGAGACATGGAAAGAGCAATGCTAGGGATAGAAAAAGATCTACATGGATCAGAGGGAGGACTAGAGTGAAGGATATTATACAAATAATTAAGCAGCAAAAATGGAGATGGGCTAGTCACCTAGCAAGAAGAGATGACAATAGATGGGGGGGAAGACTAAACGATTGGTGCCCAAGGGACAGTAAATGCAGTAGGAAAAGACCAGACACAAGATGGAGGGACGAGATAGAAAAGTTTGCCGGTAGGACATGGCAGAGGTTAGCACAATCTAGGTCGTCATGGTAGGAGATGGGAAAGGCCTTTGTCCAGCTTATTATGGCTGCTGCTGCTGATGATGATGATGATATATTTAAATATTGTTTATTTAAGCTATGTTATTTATGATTAAGTAAAACTAGGACATACCCGTTCAAAAGGTGCACGGAAGGGGGCGGGGTTTAGGCGGGTGGAGCAGCCTACCATAATTGTTATGTAAAATAATTTTCCGTCCGTCGTATGAAACTACGGCTCCGAAGTATTTCGGTTATATCTCTTCAGTGTTGTCACTTTAGATATTTTATATCTAAATTTAGATCTCTAAAAATGTGAGAAAATATATTCTTATCTAAAAATTATTTCTCGTACCTTCTTTTCCGATGAAAAACAAATTGTAAAAAAGCAGTTGAATAAGTAGAACATAGGAGAATATAATTCCTCAAATTGTGTTTGATAAAATAAGAAAAACAAAAGGAATAGCCAAAATATTTCTATCATTTATTCCTCGACCGCTTTCATGAAAATCTTTAGGTGGTTTAAACTTGAAATAATGAGATGCTGTTCTTTGTTTATGACGTCGTTAATAGAAATAATCAAAACAGAAATATCGTCGTTTATAGTAATAACAATCAAAACAGAATTTTTAATTAAATTTAATTTAACCTCGTTCTATAGAAAGTTTCAGCAGAAAGAAAATCATGATCCCTCACTCTCTCTTTCTCCCACCCTCTTTTTCACACTTTCGTGAACCGCTGGTGACGTAGTATATTCGGGCAAAAAACTATGTCCTTTTCAAGATGAATTTTTATTGTAAAGCGAGCACTCCCTCATATCGAAAAAAAAAACCCAAACGACTTCAAATTTGACATGACAATGTGTTGTATAATGCCGGTAGTGTTTCTTCTGGTCGCCGTGAGAGACGAGAGAAGATGATTTCTCGTTCCGGGGCTGCGGGTTGACGGGTGCTGAACTTTCTGTGGAGGGAAATCAATTTCGGAGAAAAGACTCTCCCACGTGGGTGGAGAGAAAGACGACACAATTCCGTATTTTCAATTGGAAATCCGCGGTTTTATTTCCGCAATATAAGTTCTTTTCTGGGCCGGTTCGCGGATTACTTTTGATGTATCGAATTCTATTTCATTTACTTTTCCACCCGAGTGGTCTTTTTCCAGAATTACTACTAGGGATGGTAGTAATTCCAAAATCAAGGCTTCCTCCTTATATATAGCTTTCCCCATCCGCCACCTGGGGACATGCAGAGTAGCAGAGAGATCATGCCCCCTCCTGTTTTCATGTTAGTTGGGTATTAGTGGTTGCCCATTTCCTTCTCTTATTTCTTGAGTATCGACCACAGTTAGCAAAACAAGAGCACGGAAATGCGTTTGTGGTTTAAGGAGATTTCAGGGTCTGCGTCCTACCTTTTATTATAAGTTTTTAACCACATCTCCTTTTTTTACCATAATAGCAGCAGGTGTGGCGCCTTTATCTTGTCTACGTTGGTCGTGAAGACATGGATTCCAATAATTAGTAAATAAATACACTGAAAACACATTTAAAGGAACTCAATTTACGGTTTTTAGGTAGATTTCAGAGAATATTTTCAACTTCGTGTTTTTTTTTTCGCAGACAACTTCTTGGCGTTTCACCATGGTCAGTGAGAGTGACTAAAATTTCCACATCGATGACATTTCCATGACATCGGAAGCATCCGAAGAATTACAAAACATGTTAACTGATCTAAATAGGGAAAGCAAAACAAGTAGGTTTAAAGAGGAACAAAGACAAAGGTAATGTTCAACGATAAAGTCCCCCAAAAGGCCATATATAGAAGGAGAGACTCTAGAAGATGTCGATGAATATATCTATCTAGGACAGGTAATAAAGCTAAAGAAAGACTATGACTGCGAGATAAAACGACGCATAACGATAGGTTGGAAAGCATTCGGCATGAATAGAGACATTCTCAAGAGCATCTTGCCAATGTGCCTAAAGCGTAAAGTATACAACGGCTGCATAATACCAGCCATGACTTATGGATGCAAAACATGGAAATTAACCAAACGAGCTGAAAACCAACTCAGAATAGCGCAGAGCCATGGAAAGAGCAATGCTAGGGATAACTCTAAGAGATAGAAAAAGATCAACATGGATCAGAGATAGAGAGAGAGGACTAGAGTGAAGGATATTATACAACTAATTAAGCAAACATAGTTGGTACTCCTAATGGTAGTTATTTCGCATAAGAGTGTAACTTATGTTGTCTAGATCCCCCTCCTCTGTTTTAGGGTTACTGCTGTGAACTATTGCCTGATTTTTTAAACAACTAACTACGCCACTTTTAACACAGAAAGGGTGTTTTGAATTAGAATTAAGATATAGACCTGTATGTGTTCGTTTCTTGTATACTGCAGTACTATATTTACCTTCTGTGTGGGTTACTATTACGTCCAGAAAAGGGAATTTGTTGTTGTATTCTTTTTCTTTTGAGAAAGTATCTTCTGTTTACCTCCATTACATTCGGATAGTACACCTGAAGAAGGCCGTAGAATGGATCGGCCGAAACGTCGTGTCAACAACATAAACAACAAGAAAGAATTCAATCGTCAGAATGTTCGGATGTTAATGACCCTTCTCAAAATTATAAAGCTTTTTGTCGAGTTTTTCAACGATAAATGTACACGCATTTCACCGCGATTAGGCACGATTACAACATTTAAACTTGAGAGACACCCAGACAGAAATGTACTCACGATCAATGCCTGTATCATTCATGCTTGGGATGAAAACTTCTACCTAAAATCAAATGAAACATTCAGTGGCCCGGATCTGAATATGATGTTTAAAGTACTCACATCTCAATGTATCTCTAAACAGATTCTCGCATATATTAGATTTATATACAATTATCTACGGTGATACCTCACTTAACGAGGACAATCCATTCCACAAAATGTCTCGTTAGATGAAAATGTGAATAATTAAACCTACCGGGTTTCAGTAATTCGTTCCAAATACAAATATCGGACTCCTAAAACCGTAATAATAAGCTTGTAAATAATGTATAAAAACATGTTACTTTGATTTCTTCGCACGCCTTCCAGTGGCTGCGGACCAGGGGTTGTGGGGCTATAGCCACCACTCGATGTTGACTGGGGTTTGGAGTGCTGAGCCACCCCTGGCATTCTGAGGATCATAATACTTCATTCTTTTGAAATATGACAAAATAGCAGCGTTTGCATCTAGTTGAATAAAGACTATATGAATAACATAACTTTATCAACTATTACGCTCCTATTACGCTCCATGAGTAGGTAAACGAACAAAAGTGTGTAGTCTGAGAAGATAAGGAGATGGAATCTATTGAAAACTGATGTTAGCAAACAACACAACAGATAGCAACAGCAACATCAAATAGCACTTATAGAGCGATGTTTAAATCTGCTACGTATCACGTTTCCAATGCCTTGATTATTCGTCTGGTAACTTCGTACAAATAATGAAATCGAACTTAGAAAAAAAAAAAAATAAATAATAATAATATCTCGGGACTCTTACTAAGTCCCGACTTAAAAACGTAAGGTAGACAA
>VCCN01007345.1:237355-248193 GCA_006491835.1 Architeuthis dux
TTGACTAATGATTGATTAGCGAAATTAATAATAAAAAAAATATTTGTATACAATGCCTCTTGTTGGTGTCTATGAATGAGAGATTTAGGATCAAAGGAAGCAAGTTTGTGGTCGAGTGAATGTTATTAAATGGCAAATGTTCGTGTTAAAGGGGTGTAACTCGAAATAAGGATTTGGTGTAATAACAGTTAGAGGGTTTGTGGGGAATAGCGCTAGGGTCTATATTGTGTATTGGCAATTTATGTTGTTTGATAATGAGTTTAGCTAATTGTGGACATATTAAAACAACCCGGTCGTTGATCAATGGTGTTACATTGAGAAATAACAGCCGATTCTATGCATTTTCTTTTGTTTTTTTATGTTCATTTTTGGGTGTGACGTAAATCAAAATTGTGGCCTAATTTGTTTGCCTTGTGAGTGCGTTAAAATACATGAACATTCAAACGCATCATCCATGAAATTGGCTATGAGCAAGGCAGATTCCTGAAGATGCAGTCCAACAATTTATCGATGGACATAGCAAAGTTTAGGCGTACTGGAAACTGGAGTCTTCAAAACTGAAAGGCTAAATCTGTTGGTATGAGTGGAATTCTTTGTATAATTGCATTCTCCCCTTTGGCACACGATGTGAGAAAGGTAGCCTCGATGACATGTGGCATAAGCTTCTTAACCATCAGTCTTTTGCCATTGTATAGCCGTGGCTGATCCAAATTAGGGAACCTTCTTTTAGCTCCAGTCAGTGTGGTGGTAGACCTGAAGCTTCTAAGGCATCTTTACATTCTGAAGGATAATGAACTATTCCACTACAGTGTCTATTGATGTTTGGCAAACTAACCAGATAGCTGATCCCCAAAAAGATTAACCCTCATGTTTGCAGACAGTTACAACATTGGTCCTAAGCAATGGAGATTTGTGGCAAGCACGGATTCCATCGGCTTTTGTTCCTTTTGGGGTCACTGGAAGAGTCTGACAGAATTCAACTGGGAACACTACTGCTACTCCTTTCATTTAAGCTCTATTGTCACGCAAATCCTGCAATGTCCTGTCCAGGGCCTCTAGAGTTCTCTTTTGTGCCATTGGGCATTCATCCCAGACAATCATCTTGTATCTCTTACGAACTTCTCCGGTTCCAGAATTCTTGGAATTGTTGCAAACCTGTGCATCATTTGTGAAAACAGATTGAGATTGAAAGCAGAATGTACAGTACGATTTCCCCTGGAAGGAATGTGGCAGTAATGCTCGAGGAAGCAACTTCAAGAGTCATGCCTTTATGTTGACGGACTTAACGGACAGCAGGCAATAGACCGATCCAGAATATCTTTCCAGTTCCACCAGGAGCATCAAGGAAGCACATTCTGTTAAATATTATGAAATGTTGGATTTCAACAGGGGCACCTTGCTTCCTTCGTCCCCATTGCTTGTTGTTCCATGTATAGTAGGACGAAACCTGATGGTAGAGAAATGTTTTTGAAACGGTATCATGCTTGCAAAGCTTGAAGAAGCTTGTAAGCGTTGTGTCCCTTGGGTTTCGTGCTTGCTTTACAGCAGTTGCTGGAGTGAAGTAAACCCTTTTCTAAGTGGACAGCAAGCTTTTGAATACTGTGGTATCTTTCGTGAATGGGAAAATGCAAAAATGTACCAGAAAACATCGTTGTTGCTGATGTATTGTCCCTGCTGAAATTGTGTAACTCCATTTCGGCTGTTCTGCTTTTTTAGAGCAAACATTGCAGCGCCAGAGCCCTAGTTGATATTTGCAGACATGGCCTTATAGAATTGCAGAACTCAACATTGATGTGTGTATCAAATGTCTTGGTCCGGAGTGGGCAGTCGGAAACACTCCATCTGTCGCCAATCTCATGCTGTCCAACAAAGGTGCTCTTCTTCTTTAAGTGGGATTCTTCACCTGTTTGGGTCTCCTTGACAAATGGTCTTGGAAACCGTTTGGTATATTTGTTTTCTTTCATGCAAGATGAATCCCTGTTGAGGGCCATGAATCAGCTGGGCTTTAACAATATTGAAGAGCTGTTTGTTCCTGCTGATGCTGGAATCAATTTGACTGGAGTGAATCTTATTTGTCAACCAGATCAAACCTTTAACCATTCTATGGTATACATGAGACACCAGTCCGGTCCAAATATTTGTCACTTTGTATTAAATCCATAATCTCTCACAGTTTTAAGTGGAAAGCTTTGACTGTGAGCCCATTCTTGTAAATGCATACTCTTCTTGAATTTCTTTCCATTTTGAGTTGCAACATATGTCATCACATTCTGTGTTCGTTAATGAGTTTATCTAAAGCTACCAGTAAGATTTGAAGGAAGAGTACAAAACTGATCAAGCTCCCCTCCGAATACACCATTATTGATTACATCTTGTAAATGTATTTCAGAGATTGCCTTTTTGATGAGTTCTAATATAGCACAATCTCTCAGATTGCATATTAGCAAATATGTCCGCTGCAAACTGCAGGTAGCTGAGTGAATTGTCTCGAACCATGAAAGGATACGCATAGATGTTCATGAATGAGACCTGTGGTATTGAAAAGTGATATCCATTTTCAACGTTTATATGGAGAAGAAGATATTGCAGTGCATCATAGGATCTATGTATCTCATTTATATTTTTGAAAGTGTTGTCTCTGCATTTCAGAATGATGTCTCATTTGCCATGTGACTCTCCACTTATGATGACAGCAACCCCATTGCATTCAGGTGCATTGGAACTTACAATTTTAAATGTGCAATTTTAACCAACCTCTTACTTGTCAGTTTAATAACCTGAAAGTAGTTAATAGCTGGGACCTATTTTTGTCAAATGCATGAATGCATCTTTTGAGACAAAAATATATAGAGTTGCACACATGATATTAAATTAATAAAAAGGAAAATCTTATGCCAGAAAATAAAATTCAATTATTTTATGTTCTTCCTTTGTTTTAAAGAATTAAACTATTGCAGATATTTGTCTTAATCTATTTTCTATAAATATTTCATAATTTCAATTTATGTTCAAAGACTGCGATTCTTTAATACGTACATTTTAGCTTTCAAAATAGAATAAATTCAGCATTCAACAATGAACATTTATGCTATTTGTTAACTATTTCCCCAAAAGTACGAAAACGGGTTGCTTCAATCATCTATACGAGTCGTAATTCAATACAATATCATGAGATTAAATAGAACTGTCCGCAATAATTACTAATATTTCTGTTTACCTTTTACTATTGCAATACATATTCTGTTTTACATTTATAGATGTAATACAATAACTGTATTATAATGTATTTTCATTTACATTCTCATATGAGTGGTATTTCTGAAGAAAGTTCCTATATAAAAGTAACTTGCTTTTTTTCATCTTTTTTTTTCTCATCAGTTTTACCCTTTTTTATGATTCCCATCCATCATTTCTTCTCGATATCTTTCATTCTCTCTAAGTCTTTTTCTCTCCTAATTCATTCACTTTGACCAAGTAATTGTAACGTTGATTGATGCATAGGTAACAAAGAATTTTTTCTTCTTCTTTCCCACCCTCAAAAGTGACTGAGTGCACCCATCCACTAAGAGCGATCAAAGACAAAAGAAGATGCCTTCTGCAAACCTTTACAAAATGTGCTGTGGTGGCCTCTTGTGTTTACCCTGGTAGCGGCATTGTCAACGTTAGGAGCAACAGCAGCAGTGGCGACCACAGTGGCGGCAGCAGCATTGGAACAAATGACATTGATGTAAGTGATCCTGTTGATTACAACCGCAATTTACCAACATTCACAAATCAACATGTCAGTCGTATATTATTAAAAGTATAAACAGGAAGATTCTATAATTTAAAGTGGATTATTACCAAAAGATGCGAGTTGAGAAAAATTAAACCAAAGACAGAAAGGAAAGGAAAGGTTAATTCAGATTATCTCCTTCTTTATTTTTCAAAGATTTTTGCAATAATTGAAATAAACAGCAGCAAAAACTCGTCGCCATCACCCAAAAATGGACCAGAATGAATGACCATTGTCTCTATTGCCTTTGTTGCTCTTGTCACGGTAATAAGATTGCTGACTTATTGACAATGTCATCAAAGTTAGAGACAAAGAAAGTTTCTCACAGATTGAAATGAGGAAATAATAAAAGGGCGATTTTTCTCTCTTTTTCACGAAAGGAACTAAAACAAAACGAAAAATTAATTTAAAAATTACGGAATTATTTTTTTAGAAGAAAGAAAATGATCTACAATTTCGAGTACCTCATTTTCAAAAATGTGATGGGTATAGAAGTCACGTGACTTTAACTCTCCAATTCTTTTTCTGGATTACCCATATTGGTCATGTGGTCTTCATCGTTTCCCTGGGAATTTCAGTGTTTAAAACATAGACAAGAAGAAAAATAAGCCTTGCACTATTTTTATACCGGAAAATATCGTCAAAATGAAATCAACAGGTCTTACTTACCATTACTTGACATTACATTTTATATGAAACAGCGGCAGAAAATAAGGGAACTGGTGGTAAGTGGCATCCGTCATTAGAATAATAAAAGAGATAACAGCTATAAAGCTGTAGAAATAAAATAACATCTTTTCTTTAAATTCTGTACACGAACATCTTACATTTATTAAAGAAATAACATTCGTCATGATTATTGTTCTTTTTCTTCGATTCGCGCAAGATAGAATCGATCTTATATATTTGCATAATAGATTGATGTTTATGAATGAACTTTGATCAGAACATTTGATCAGCGTAAATTTAAGAAATCGAGTTTTTGTCTAAAGAATAAATCGGCTTTTTTTATATCAATTTCAAAACATTCCTTTAAGTATAAACAATATTTAATATGTATTGAAGAATGTATAAATATATATATCAATACGAACATATTCCCAAATTAATGCTCATAACGAAATAAAAATGTTGAGATATAAAACCAGATCGGAAAGCCTTAGTATCGAATGAATTAATTTTGAATATCAAATATTGAATCGAATAGAAACTGAAATCTTTAATAATTTCCATGATTAGCATTGCTGTACAAAACATTCTTATTAGTGTTAAATACTAGTAAAATATTAATTTTAAAAAATCAGAAACAAGAAAACCCATACAATATCGAGGAAAAGCTCCTAAAGAAAAGTGTGTTAAAAAAACACTAACATATTTAGAGGAGAGTGTGAGAAAACCAAATAAAAACATTTTCCCTACGGAGTGGAAAATAAAAAGAAGCACCAAAAGGAGTGTGTAATTCCCAACAATGCCCGTTACACAACAGTTCATTAGAAACGAAGTTACTTCGGTCAAGCAGCAAAATATGGACATGGAGATGTCGTTTATGGCATTTCCCACCACCGTTCCGGCCAAAGCGGAGTCTCATTATATTGCACTCGAAGTGTTCGTTGCTCTAGCAACCATAATCGGTAACTTTTTCGTCATAATGGTCTTCTTTCGCTTTTCCACATTGCGGACCCCTTCTAACTACTACATCCTCTCGCTAGCCGTAGCCGATTTTTTTGTTGGCGTTTTCGCCATCCCATTCGCGATACTCGTTTACCTGGGTCTACCTCGCGATTTCAAGGCCTGCCTATTCATGAATTCTCTGCTGATGCTTCTCTGCACAGCCTCCATACTCTCTTTGGTTGCACTAACTGTCGACAGGTATTGGGCTATCTCACGGCCGTTTCACTACAAGAGACAGGTGAACAAGCGGGTGTCAACTGTGGTCATTTGCATCTCGTGGATATTGTCAATTCTGATTGGATTAATACCAGTGTTCGGTTGGAATAAGGGCGAGCCGAAAGAACCTCGTTGTTTCTTCCTCGAGGTGATGGACCTCAGATATTTGCTTTTCATTTATGTTGTCACAATCTTGTTACCATCTTTCGTCATTATCGCTGTGTACCTGAGGATTTACAAAACGGTCCGACGTCACGTGAGTACTCTCAATTTCTTGTCTTCCTTATTAGAAACCGTCAAGTTGCTCCGGCTAGCTATGTATGTATCACGCGTACAAACCGCACCAATGGAGCTAAAGGGCTGGAAATTTAAACATTTACTCCTTATTTTTTTTAACCCCCCCCCCCATAGGTTTTTATTTTGCAATATAAGTTTATGCTAAATTGGTCCTTATTTTGTGTCCGGCTGTGCTCACTCTTCTTTTTTGAAAATTCGGACTTTTTAGTGATTCAACAAAAGGTGAAAGAAGTAACTTATTCATTGATGATCATCCCCAACACGAATGCTGCCAAAAGAAGTTGGTCACGTGACGGTTTCTATTGAGTGACTAACCAGACCTGTTCAGTATGTTGGCCATTGTTTAAATTCTAGATTACTTCATCATTCATGGCAAAGTCTTTGCTGTTATTTTTAGATATGAAAATAGTAACATTTGTGCTTTTCTTAACCAAATTCTCTCGTTGAAAACAGTGTCTTAATATTGCTTTCATTTTTTAATGTTACGACTAACGAGTTTCACGTTGTTAATTTTACCGAAAACTTTACAACCTCCAGTTTAATGCAATAACATGATTATTGGCATTCTTTATTTAGTCTTTAATTCAGAATTCGTCATATGATTTATAACTGTTTAGCTAATATTAAAGAATTGTTGAATGTGTGCAAAAAAAACAAACTTTATACATGAACTCCTCAATTTGTTATTTTATTCCCAGCAAGATCATTTGGATCATAGTCCATCATTTATATTATAATGACCCGATTTCTGTTTGTAGGCATGTGTGTTACCGTAAGATAGCAAAAACGGCACACCGTGGCCAGAGTTTTGTTAGCGCTATACCGTAAAGTACCGTAAAGCAATTTCCAGACCAATTTGCAACTTTATAATGATATTGTGGGGTCTTCATTTGCGCTCACGGTGATAATAATTATCTGATTTCAATTATATCTTATTATAATACGCCAAATGTTCCCCCTGTCTGTCTGTCCGTGCTCGCATAACTCAAGGGCGGCTAGGGCTGTTTTTAGCAAATTACATTTTGAAAATTTCAAAGGTTTTTAGCGAGTGTTTCGATTGACAATGTAAGTATAATGCTTACTTTGCATGTATGTGTAATTGGGGGTAGGAAGTAATGAGACCGTCAATCATCTTACTATAATTCACCAGATGTCTATCGATGTAACTACACCGGTCAGGAAAAAGATCGACGCTTTTTACTGATGTACATAAACAATCTTTATTTGTCTCTGAAGTCTCAGTACAACGTGAAAGCTGCAATATAAGCAATGAGCTCGCGAATTAGGCAAATAAACAAGTGTAGTTAAAACATCATAAATCAACATACATAACGTTTGAATGCAAAACGGCATACAAGCGATACAAATCCACGCATTAGAACAGAGAAACAAGTGCGGTGAAAATAGCACGAATCAGCAATATATAACATACATATCGAACGCAAAACGACAAATACAAGCGAAATGAACACGAACCGCATGAATCAATCAATATAACATACATAGTATTTGAACGCGAACAGCATAAGCGAGCCGAACACGATCAAAATAAAACAGAGAAACAAGTGCGTTTTCAGACAGCAAAATTCAACAATATATAGGATACATAGCATAGCGTTTGAACGCAAAACAACGACACAAGCAAAATAAACACGAATAGCGTTGTTCAACACATAGCTTCTAGCATAAAGCTTACAGGTGTGGCTATATTGTAGTTCACAATAAATTGAACTGTTAAGCATAAAAGTTCGAACTCTAAGAATAGACAATGCTAAATGTCCCTCGACCGCACTGTCATTCGTTGCCGCAGAAACAGCGTCACGAATTGAAAGTTATATACAAAACAGCCGAAGCTAAGATGAAGGTAAAAACTAGTCAAATTCAATTTAGTAAAGCTGGCTGGAGTCAGTTTTGTGATTAAGCCGGTTGAGTCAACTCAGTGAGTGGTAATTTAAAACCCATTATGGAAACTATCCCTGAGCCGGCGTCCTGACCTACTTAAAATCTCATTAGCGAGATCATATTAAAAAAATTCCTGATTTGGGCTTAAATCTAGTCGGCTGGATTTCTTTGTGAGATTTTTTATTTATCTTTTCTCTCTGTAGCTAGCGCCAGATGCAATCGGTCCGGCATCTTGACTCAAGGATATGGCCAACACATTTTCTGTGGTTACTAATGGGATCCCAGCGCATGTCTTTAGCATATTAGTTTCTAGAAAATTCCATTCAATTCCGATTTAAATACCTATTTACAAATTTAAATGTGATCTAAGGGTTCGTGATGGTGATGATTTCAAATAAGGTATGATTCAATAAATAGATAGTTTAACTCCATGAACGCTTATTGGGGCCAAATGCCCCATTTAGGCCATTCGCAGGAACTAGCTGGAAATCCCGCCGGTATGTCGGGTTTTCAACTAGTTATTATAATGATCCGATTTCTGTCAGTGGGTTTGTTACCGTAACAGCAAAAAACGGTAGCTACAGTTTTGTTAGCGCTACACTAAATAATACAGTCCGCGCTTACCCCGATAATAGAAATAATTTGTGTGTTTTTTTACAAAAGCTGAAAAGAAAATCATATCAACATTGAAAGAGGAAAATAAAAATATCATTATTCCACGGGTATCATTATTATTATTTTATGCAAAAAGTATTAATCCTTTCATTTTCTTTTCCTCTTCCATCATGAACATTTCCAAACTTTATTACAAACAATATTTTTTCCTAAATTGTTGGCATGTATGTTCAAAAATAATTTAATATTTCTTTCGTCGTAAAAACGTCAACGACGCAAATACAAAGAATATATATTCTTTCGTTCTGATGTTAATAATTTTGCAGCATATTTAGTGTACCTATTCTTGTTACCAACCGGACTTTCGTCTAATCCTTTTCCTGTTCGTTCCTGGGTATTGTACACCTTGGTTTAGAATGTTCTTTACTGCTGTGTGGAAAAGGGACCAAAAATAGACTCAACGTTTCTCGCACACATTATTCTATAGGTTATAGAACCCTAGACTCTTGCTGCTTTGGGATTAGTAGTAGTACAAGTAAAGCTATCTTTAAATTTTAAATGTAGTTTAAGTTTGTTTAAGTTTCAAACACCAGTCTGCTACAAAGGTAAAATTCCGAAATGAAGCAAAATCTTCCGAAGTGAGTATTTAAAAGAGTTCTATTCTCTCAAGTCTATGGTTTTTAGCAATTTTCTTTGAACAATCTGTCGGTGTTCCATTGCAATGTAATTCAATTTCTTTCATATTTCAAGGCACAGTCTTTCATCTTTGCTGATTCTCAGCGCATTGGTTTTCAATGTTCGAAATCATTTAAAATGTTAACTGGTAGAATTAAAAAACTACTGACAGAATACGGTTATTATCTGTATAATGGAAATATACTGATAGTATTACTATAGAAATCTACTTATATAATGAACAGTGGACTGTTCCACTCAAAGGTAACAATGTAGCTGATTATAATATCCCCTACCCAACATTTTGAAACAATGGACTTATCCACTGAAACGAGTTAAGTAGTTTCTTTTCTAAAAATATCATCTGATAGAAATTCAAATATATCTGTGAATTTTTTCACGGGGATTACTGCATTGATAATCATGAAGAAAGTGACTGACATTGGTCAGGAAGAAATGCAAGCGCTATTGAGAGAATAGGATTATTATATGTATAATCATGGTTTCGTATCAGATGTGTTGGGGTTCGAAACTTTGTAAAACCTAAACAATATTTATACCAAACAGGTGAATCGTCTGCCGGCGATCACAATAATTTGCTTTTCCTCTTGTAATGTTATTTTGTATTGTTATCTGGATTCAAATTGTTGCGCCGGGCCCCACATAGGTGTGGGGGCTAAGGACAAAGGGATGGAATTTGTCAGTAAGTCAAGGGGACTTAAGATCCACACTAGATAGATTCCAGAGGCCGTTTTTTCGGACCGGAAGAATGAGGAGGGCGTAGTCAGTTTTGTTATGATCAGTAAGGGAACAGACGAGTCCAGAAGGAAAGCTGTCGGTTTGTTGTTGAGTCCAGAAGGAATTCCCGAAGTCCAGCGTTGGATATGCCGCGGAAGACGGCTGCGCTGTAAGGACTGGAATTAAGGAAATCGAAACGGTATCGAGTGGGAACTCCGACAGACCAAGGAAATAACCGGAACTGGAACTGGAACTGAGAACACACACAAGGAAAACAAAGCTATAGCCAGCCATCGCAGCTTTGGATATACGGTGGAAACCCCTGACACTGGAAAGATAATGCTCGTTCGTTCGTGTGATTTGTGTTAAATGTTTATAAAAAGTAAATTGAACTGTTTGTCTCTTTAACAATCGAACTTTCACCCCCTCTTATTTTGTGTCCTGTGCCTCGAGTAGCGCTCTCCCCCTACCCCTCTCTCTCTCTCTCTCACCCACTCTCCCTCTCTCTCTTTCTCTTTGGAGTGTGTTGACCTTCGATCCCTGATATTGTTTCTCGTCGTTCATAAACTTTGGACAGCGTACTTGAAGAATGATTGTTTAAAATCGTACGAGGGCTCTAATATTATCACCACAGCCTCCTGAAAAAGGTAAACAAAAAATCCTGTCAGATGTCTGCATGAACATTTCCGGTTTGAACCCAGCGGCTAGCTCCGCTTTCTCGTAGTAGTGAG
The DNA here is from genome assembly GCA_006491835.1 of Architeuthis dux. Classification (NCBI taxonomy): domain Eukaryota; kingdom Metazoa; phylum Mollusca; class Cephalopoda; order Oegopsida; family Architeuthidae; genus Architeuthis; species Architeuthis dux. Next base: position 247,976 of record VCCN01007345.1, read on the forward strand.
GCTTAGGGGACAAGCTTATAAAATGGAAGTTGGATGTAGCGACTGTGCTGTGACCGTGGATGCTGGTTGCTTGTAATAGTCGGAGGACCCGCAGACGCAACAACATGAATGTAGATTGATTGATAACTCCGCAAATTTTAATGAATGGCTATTAGTCCGGGGCCAGCAGGGGCTATCGTGCACCCACCCCCATGATTGTACATTTAGGGTACCAAAAT
>VCCN01007345.1:334134-346666 GCA_006491835.1 Architeuthis dux
AAAGATGAAAAACAAGAATAGGAATATAAAATATATAAAAATAAGTTGGGAAAAAAGGTACCAAGACGAGTAAAATTAATATTAAAACATAATCAATTAGAAGTTCAATATGTTGATGGGTTCAGGATATCCAAGAAAGAGAATCTCAATTGATAAATTCAAAATAATCAAGATAAACAAGGGATACCATATAAAACGGCAGGGGGTAGAGAGTAGTACATAACCATCAATCCCAGCAAAGACAGAGTAGGTTGACCACAAGATAAGAGAATTAATTGCCAAAATTAATGAAGAATGAAAAGTGATAAGGCAGCCGGTATCTTACAAAAAAATAAGGAGACAGATAGTATATGGGGAGAAATATATATATATTGCGTGTGAATATAATATAATGAAGATATGTTAGTAAACATGTCGGTTGTATGTACTCCCGGTGAAAGCTGCCCCAATTCTGGACTTTATCTTTTTCTACAGTACAATTTGCAAACGCTTCGTATTTCGTATTAGGTATTCTACCTTTTACCCAGAGCGTCTATTACCTCTCATTCCTATGAAAAATCATTTTTATACGGTAGATCCAAGCAGGTACTGCTTGGATCTACCGTATAAAAATCATTTAGACGCAAACACACACCTACACATATTCACGCACTGAAACACTACCCGTCAAAGCTACAGTAATAGTCAATACACTTACCATCATCATCAGCAGCAGCAGTAGCAGCCGCCATGGGCCCACTATTGGACGAAGGCCTTTCCCATACTTCCATAACGACCTAGATTGTGCTAACTCTGCCACGTCTTACCGGCAAACGTTTCTATCTCATCCCTCCATCTTGTGTCTGGTATTTTCCTACTGCGTTTATTGTCCCATGGGAACCATCTATTGTCATCTCTTCTTGCTAGGTGACCAGCTCATTTCCCTTTTTGCTCCTTAATTATTTGTATAATATCCTTCACAGTAGTATCTTCGTATCTGTTTTGGATGATGTGTATGTAATTCTCGTTAACACCTTGATCTCGCATAGAGTTAAGGACTATCGAATCAAATGCTTTCTCATAATCTACAAAAGTTAAACAGAGTGGTTTGTTGTATTCTAAGGACGTTTCGATTAGTTGGTTTATTGCATGTTGTTGAGTAGCCGCTTCTGAAGCCTGTCTGCTCGCGTGGTTGATTTTCATCTGCCTGTTAATCTGTTTGTGAGTATTTTTGTGAATTGTGAATTATATATGTTAGGTAACAGTGTAAAAAGGCGGTAGTTGCCATGATCGCGCTTATTTCCTTTCTTGTGGAGTAAGATCACTATTTCAAGACAGAGGATTTTTGGGACTTTTCTTTCTCATTATGTGAATATCTGTGCTAGTCCTTTGTGCAATATTTCTTCTGCATCTTCTAGAAGGTCTGTCGTTATGCCATCATCGCCAGGGGCTTTACCGAGTTTCATATTTCGTAATGCAAACACTACTTCTTCTACTGTTATGTCTGGGATATCGCTAGTATTTATAGGTTTAGTAGTTTGTGGTATTTCTACTTTTGAAGCGTACACATTTTCATAGTATTCTTCCGTTACTTTTGTCAACTTGTACCTACTTTTGATAATTTTGCCATGTTTATCCTTTAGTGCAAGTATCTGTTGCTTGCCTGCATACATCTGCGGATCTAACGTGTTATTTGACGGTATATACCCCCCAATTTAGTTGTCCAGTCCCACATTGGTCAGAACATGAGGATGAGTTAAAAAGATGAGTAATAAGAATTCAGGTAAATGCTTTTTTCCCCTTATATTTTTAAATATAGTAAAAACAATGACTTTCAAATAGTTTTATTGCAATTTTGCTCCATCCTCCAATTTCATTAAAGATCAAGTAGAGGTAAAGTTTATCTAAGCATCACGAATTAAAAACCATACCAGAATTTTTAAAATAGCCTTCTTTTTTTTAAAATTTTATTCATTTATTTCATGAATTCACTTTCTGCCATGTTTGTTTTGTAAACACTTTTAAGCGTTAAATTAAAAAAATTTTAATTTATTCGACCTACATTGTCTTTATTCCTCTGAAGTTTATTTACCAGAATTAATGTATAAATAATAATGATAATCTTATTTTGCAACCACGTATATATTTTTAAAAAGGATGTGTGCCATTTCGAATCAGTGTTGCAAGAAAGAGTATTTTCAGAATTTTTAACATCATTCATTTATTTAACATCGTTTTGCTCCCGATGAATTTAATCAAATAATTGTTCGAATCGAAAACCACTTTTATTTTATCGAAGTAGACATGTTAATGTTGGTGCAAATATATACCATTATTGGTATCTATGCTATTATTGGTATCGCTGCTCTAACATTTTTACAGTGATTATTTGTCATATCGTTGTATGCTGAAAGAGAACTTCAAAGTTTTCTTACAAGACAATTTATATGAAATAATTGTGTTCTGTGCTTATAAAAAGTATTTAAGCTCAACAATTATAAACACAACATAAAATCTGTTCGTTGGAGAAATATATCACTAACATTGAACAAAGGACGATTAAGCAAAAAATGAATTATTAGCTTGTAAAAAAACGGTTGTTTTTGCATTGCATTAGTGCGATCGGTTTTCTTTTCGCATCGTTCCATTTTGTTTATGCGTACATCTATATATCATTTTAAAGCTCTTCGTCTCCTCATTCGGGTGTTGTTTAATTTTATTTATTACTTTAAATTTTTTTTTATATCGCTTATCGAAGCAAAGATTGTATGAACGCGATTTCCGTGTCATTATGCCCCATAAGTTCAAACTCGGCCATTGCGCTGTTGAAGTCACCAACAACATCAATATTGCTTGGGAGCTGGAGTTATCTTTAGAACGGACTGTGCGTCGTTGGTTCCGAAAATTTGCTTCTGGTGATCTGGATCTCCAAGATGAGTCTGGTCGTGGTCGCAAGTTGTCAATCGACAATGAATAATTGAGGGAAGCTATGGAAGCTCATCCAGAAACAAACACCCGGGCGTTGGGAGCAAAGCTGTGGGTAGCCAACAGTCGGAAGACATCTGGTATAAATCGGCAAAGTCATGATCAGCAGTTCCATGACATTTCCCTGGTCTCGCACTTTACCGCCGGTAATATCCCACCTTTCATTTTCCCGGTCACACAATTTACCAGCCGACTACCGCTTTTTCCGGGTCTTACATGCATGTACGCGCCAATGCAGTTTGTCGACACCCATGACCCCGGTTTTCATTGTGATGGAATAAAGTTACTGCCAGAACGTTGGCAACATTGTGTCGTATCGTTTATGATGTTTTAAAGTTAGTGGTTCAAAACGGCCATTTATTTTGTTTCAACCTGATATTTTAATGATAATCCGATATAGAATAACAATGAATACGTAATTACAGTAGCAGGTAACGATATGGATTGTGTGTGTGTGTGTGTGTGTGTGTGTGTGTGTTTCACGATGTAATGCTTTGGACAATCAAGTTATTTATATTTCAACATTATTAAATAATAAATATCTGCGTTGCAACAATTCTCTAAGAGATTGGCCAGATGTTAACACTTGACATTACAACAGGTTGGTGCTTATGGTTTCGAACTTAATTATTTTCTAGGAAAAGTAGTGTTATTTCTGTGTGACTCGTTCATTGTTGACGATTCTAGCAGATCCTAAATATGCTTTCTTTTTCATCTTTCTCGGAACAGAAGTTGGTGTTCTTTTGACTTCTACAAAAAAGTCATTTTTAAAGCTTTCTGTTGCATTTCTTGAATTAAAAACCACGTAGTGATGAATTAATTTACGTACTTAACACATAGCTAAAATAAAACCTTATTATTACGTTCGGAGAACATTCATATCTATATAAACTTCATTTTGTTTCAACCTGATATTTTAATGATAGTCTGATATAGAATAACACTTGTCAAAATAGCTGGATAGATTCTCTTTTCATCACTTCTTCTTAGAAATCAGATTATTATAGAAATTCGAAATAATATTAAGATTTATATTGTATAATGGGTTTTTCTTTTCTGGTGTCAAATATGTGTTTTTCTCTTTTACTTCTTGAAGTGATCGACTGAATTAAAATAACCAAAAGAAGAATTGGCTATACTCACAAAAGTAAAGATAGATCTCAAATCTACGTCTCCAGTCCTCCATATATTTCATTCTCATGGTCATATGTATATGTATATGTATATGTATCTATATGTATTACAATGAAATGTGAAAAATTGATAAGCGCAAAGAATAATATTGATATGCTTTTTACGATGAGTAATTATCTTAGTTTATTTCAGTAAAAGTAAAATGTACATTGTTATAATAAAGGTAGATTAATAACTTTAACTATCAGTAAATTTTATGAGTAATATGTGAGAAAATTCATAAATACGTTCGTAAATACATACCTGTGAATTCTTTATTCACACGCACACACAGACTTCCAGTCATGCATACTCATTTTTGTTTTATCATGGAGCATACATTCAAGGGCATTAGCTTGTAAAACAACGCCGAAATCCACAAGATAATGGTGCACTTTATGAGGCGATATAACCACAAATGGCGGGAGATTGGTGCAGGTTTTGGTTTTTAATGGTCTTACTGTATACGACTACTGCATAATACTTGTCTTGTTTTGAATTTCTATAGAGAACAGGACTACATTAAGTTCTCTATCAACCAATACTTCTCCATGTTCTGTTCCTTTCTAAGCATCCTGTTTTCGTATACAAGAAAACCTTGTCCTTTATGTGTGAGGGGGGAGACTAGCGGTGGGGGGACTTCTCTTTTGAGAAAGAAAAACTGCATAAAATGCTATGACATTTGTTTGGGGAAGGGATCCCCAGCAGAAACAAGAAAACACAAATAATTACATTTAATCGGTCGTTCATTACTCAGAACTTATTTCCATTTAGACACATGGACAAGAAAGACAGGTTAAGAACATATTTGCTCATGATGCAGCAATAGTTGGAAGTGTGGGCGGGTATTATATAATTCCAACTAAAGCATACGAATACATTGCCGCACCTCATTGTCTGTCGTCGGTAACATGAAAGGTAATTTTTTGCCGCTGGTGCTAAGACTTAAAAAAGCGCAACACATTGAGTCACTACTAAAATGAGCTTGTACACAGTTAAGCAAAGTTAGATAACCGGAAAGTGAAAAGAATCACTGTAAACAAAAAACAAGATTATTTGATTCTGTTACCATTCTTTTACTGTTGGATATCGTACTGTGTAAGATTGCTGTTAATAGTTTTCCATAGCATAAAGATATGTGTGCACACTTTTTCTTTTAATTCGTGATGCGTTTTAAAATGCCCCTGAAAACTGATACGTCCATAGTTAACCTTCACCGGTTCCAATGATAGATTGCTTAATACACTTTATTAATATAAAGAACCTTTTACATTTAATCTGTATTGGCCACCGAATCAATTTTCTGCTTTTACACGTCAGGCATTTTCATATTAACCGTGTGAATTGGTAAGGATGCGGGTGTGTAACATTCTTTTCTTGGCTCTCGGTAACAACAGTTCAAATATTGTGAAGAAAACCTTTTTTTCTTTATCAAAACTTCAACAATTGCAAATTACTGAGGATTATTGATAACGTAAAACAATACTGTTGCATTTGGATTCATTTTCAAGAGCATCACATTCATTAAATTCGTAGAAAGCTTCTTACTTATAGAAGAAATTACTTATAACTTGATTAATTCAATGAGTGCATGCGTTGGTAGAAAAAGTATATAAGCGAGCCCTAGCTGAAAACCAACTTAGAACAGCACAGAGAACCATAGAAAGAGCAATGCACTCTTATCCACGTTAAGAGAGAGAAAAAGATCAATATGGATTTCCATCCATATTGATCTGAGGTAAAGGATATTATACAAATAATTAAGCAGCAAAGATGGAGATGGGCTGGTCACCTAGCAAGAAGAAATGACAATAGATGGGGGGAAAGACTAACCGACTGGTGCCCATGGGACAGTAACGAAGTAGACAAAGACAAGATACACGATGGAGAGATGAGATAGAAAGTTTGCGGTAAGACGTGGCAGAGGTTAATACAATCTAAGTCGTCATGGAAGGAGATGGGAAAGGCCTTTGTCCAGCAGTGGACCTATAACGGCTGCTGATGATGAATGAAATAGGAGATTAACTAATTGAAACACCAGTGACAAAGTTGGGGACATGATAAATAACATAATCCTTCTTGGTTGCTGGCTAATTGCCGTAGATGATTTTATGATAAATATAGTGTAAGCTGTAGAGGTGTGTCTATCATCATTTCTTCAGTAAAGAGACGTGCTTGAAAAATGTATTTAGATATATAAACATGGTTGATTTAGTTTACTATAAGATATAACTTTATTACTCTACTTCTAACTGCGATCAGTTCATTCATGTGCTTGAAAGATTTCCATACTGAATACAAATAATCAAAACGAGTTTAACAACAATTTTGTCATTGGCTTGAACTCGAAACAATCATATGTATGCATGCTTTCATTCTTCCAGTGTAATGTCTCAAAACTTGAAAGACTCGATTAGATCTTTGATTAGAATCTTCTACAGTAATGAGTCTGTACACAAACATCTTACTGTTTTTATATCCCGATATCAGGTATTTTAATGATTGACATTTATTTAGTTGATATTTATTCTTGTACCAATGACTCATTTTTCGAATAGCATACACAATTACTTTGCGAGTTTTCTGATGGAAAGACTGTTTGCTGAGTTTGCTATTAATTGATAACGACTTACTTCTCGTATTTCACTTGTAACCAATACGTAATTCCGACTAAATGTCAGCAGCCGATAATTCAATAGTGCAATTCATAGGAAATTGATCCCTTAAAATATCTTCCAATAAGCTAGGGTACCCCCCTCTCTCTCTCTCTCTCTCTCTCTCTCTCTCTCTCTCTCTCTCTCTCTCTCTCTCTGGATATTTGTGTATTTCTATTGAAGTCAAATAACGGTAATACAGGGCTTATATCGTACATCATGAACGAGACAAATCGGATATATATATATAAAGAATTGATTCTCTTGCAAGAAACTTACTTCGATGGATTCAATATTTGTTATATTTTTGAATTTTTCTGTTTATTAGTATTAATTTAGCCAACTTTCCTATCCGCCATTTCGTAGATGTAAAGTTATTCATCTTACAGAAAACCTATTTTCAAAATTGAATATGGTATAAACAATAACAATGATGAGAGCGTAGTGATTTCTCTAACGGTGAAGCTGATGGTAGCAATGGTAGTAATAGTGGCTAGAAGCCTTAAGGGCCAGTACTACCGATTAGCAAGCTAGAGTGCTGATGTGACTAGAGAAAGAAAGAGGGTGATGTTAAAGATGCGCATAAAAGAGATATTTCTTTCTGCAGTAGTGAAAGGGGTGAAATATATACATGTGCAAGGATGCAGTTTGCACATGGTAGAAAAAGCATTGTTAATAAAGAATACAAATACTCTGCAATGATAAAAGTATATTTATTACAGAAGATAATAACAAAAATGTAGTTCTTAGCTGATGAGAAGAAGAAGAAAGGAATGCATTTAAAGTGTTCGTATACTACTTCGTTGGTTGAAGATGTGTAGGAAGAGAGTGTGTGTGTATGTATGAATGTGTATGAATGCGTACGTACGTAATCGAAATTCGGAACAGCCATAGATTTGTTTAGGCAAATAAATCTGGACTGAACAAAGATGAAGATTAGCTGGTCTTCTTATAGTAAGAGGTGAGTGGTGGATGTGTGGCTGGTCGAAATATCGACCGGTGAACTGGGTATCGTCAAAAGTTCCAAGATGGAATGTAAGGCGACAAGATACATGATTGTGTCAGACTAGTTGTCTACAAAGCGTATTAAGTTCGAGCCAAGTACATTAATTTCATGTCCTGAAAATTGGTTCTAAAAGTTGTACTCGGAAAGATTAACTTGGTTCTCAGAATGAAAATCTGGTTGTTCCAAAGGAAAATTGCTTTCCACTTGCTGACCGTAGCGCGTGAATGCAAAAATACGTATGAGTCCGCTACAGGACCTACTAACTTAATTTAACTACTTTAATTCCCTTTTAAATCATTTGTTTCTTTTTTCGAAACTATACTTCAGGCTTTTTATCTTCAAAGTTATTTTAATTCTTTAATCTTTATTCATTGGCAGTATGCTTCACCAGCTGTGCCAGTTGTAAAAATGTGCTATCTATACTAGAACAAATAAATCGGTTAAAAACTATTGGAAAGTTATAATGTATTGGTGTTGAAATGTTCAAATATACAGTTTTTCATGGTCAACATATTTTAAGCTGCTATAATATAGGAGGTATACGTGGGATCGGACGGCAAACACCTGGCCAATCAGCGAGCTTTAATACTATGCGAAAAAGCACCTCTCTTCGACTGCACTGAATAATACAGACGGAGAGAGGAATTCTCATTTAGTGATATAATGGGGGATAGGCGACCGACGGAAGGAGAACAAATATAATCTTACCTTTATTTAGGGATTTATTAACAACAGCAATAAAATACGTGGTCTTGGAAATACCGCAGCATGGTTGTTATAAATAAGGTGGAGGATTGCAATGAGATTGATACTTTATTGCGGCTTCACGTAGCTTCGTATTAATAGTGTGTTTAAATACTGAAATTTGAAGAACGTCCGTTTGTATTTGAAGGGGCAAAAAGTAGCTATTAGGTAATGTACTCTGTAGGGAAAACTAGTTCTCCGTCCCACTTTTACCTAGCGGGGAGACATAATTTCTTCTCCCAACGTCGGCCATCATTTATAGGTAAAATTATACACACCGCTATATTTTATCTGACAAAACAGCTCTCTCTTTTCATTGGTTGACTCTTCAAACAAAGATGCCGTTTACGTTAGGCGGGAAGAGACAGATATTTTGATTGTTACAGTCAGTTTGGGAGATGAGCTGTTGAAAGACACACAAGTCCCTGGCTGCTGAGGCCATGGAGAGTGAGCGATAAGGGACGGGGTAGAAAGAAATAGGACTCCAGTTAAGTAGGTGATTATTTTACAGTTAAGTCCGTTCAACGTTTTCTTTAGTAAGAATAAGATAACCGGATACACCTAGTTAAGATAAATAAAATAGATATTACAGTTTACCCGAACAAAGGATTTCGAGTGATGTATTATTTCTGGCATAAAGCAATGCACACGATTCTTTTCAAATCAAAAGACAACACCTGCAGAGGAAGATGCAGTAAAAGAAAAGGTATCTATTTCTCTCATTCTCGGATTTTCTCTTTATACTCTATGATTCTCGTACGAACTATTTCGACCTCTGCTTCACTTCTTGATTTTCGTAAGCTGCCCGTGTGACCTCAACCAAGTCGCCTGAAACACAAAGGCTTTTCTCCGGAGCTATTCAACACTTCTATGATTTTGGTAATACATTTCCAACCAGCGATATTAATCTAACTGTTTAAGTTGACAATCTTCTGTTTAACCCATGATTTCAGCAGGTCAAAAATAAAGTACGTGCCCCAGTATGGGAGAAAATTCTGTTTAACCCAACTCTTTATGTCTTCTTTGGAATTTTCTAGGATTAGAAACAAAAAATATCAGTTGACCAAAAAATGTTAGTCCGGTTTTCAATGTTCTTTTTTCTATCAGCTTAACCATTGAGCTTTTTAAATTGTTCAATTTATAACTATTTTTTTTTAATTTCATGTATGCAATACGCCCATGCAGTTTTTGTCCTTTAAGACGAAATATCATGCGGAAAATAATATTCTGGGGATTATCCCAAGATATTTCACCCATAGTAATAAAAGATTGGCGAACCACTTTTTAACAGCCTTACTATACTGAGCTGATGAAAAAAGGATTACACATAATAAAATTGAGAAATCTTTACAAAGAGTATTGATTTTTTAAAAAGTTTTAAATATTATTGGATGAGGTTCTTGAAACATGGAGTGATGCAAATGTTTTTTTAGCATTGTTTGCTCTGGTACCGGGTCTATTTCCTGATTTTTTCCATGCCAATCACGCACTTTCTTGTTGGGGCTTTTTTCTTCTCAGAAGGAGGGAGTTCAAAGGGAAAATGTCCTGAAATATTGGGGGAAGGATGGCTGACTTGGGCATTTGCACGATTCCTTGATAAATTTTCAATGCAAAAAACACTCGTAAATCCACGCGTTTCCAATTGGTAACACCAGTTTTAGTTGCAAATTTGTTGGTTTCTTTACAAATACATTCTGATAGTTCTTCATCAAAATAGAGATTGACAAGATCTAAGGGGGTAATTTCATCACTGATATAAGTTTCCACATCTGGAGCACTGCTAAAAAGAAAGCGTGGAAATGCAGGATCGTAATTAGTGGACCCACAATTCATTTTGCATCATTGCCAAGCATTGAGAATGGGGTCGCCCCGGGAGAGAATCCTCATCACTTTGGTCTTCCGAATCACTATCTAACTGAGAGTCACCTGAGGTTTCTCCATCACGAAACAAAACTTCTGATTCATTATCTGACAAATCGCTAAAGTCATTTTCACTTACTTCAGCCATTACAAATCAACGGTATTTCACTAACCATAATTTCAATGATCAAAAAACTAGTCGTTCAATGGTAACACATCCAATGAACGAAAAAATGAATAACCTATTGTAAAAGGTCTCACAGGTGCACTAAATTACCATGTAGTTGTTGACTGTATAAGAGAGAAAACGAAGCCCTCTATCAAACGCACGACCTGGACGAATATTTTCGTTTATTGGTCAAAACGTAGGGATGATAGAATTTACGTCAAGCATCTTATTTTTGCACTGGAAAAAGTTTTTGGGTGTGAATTCTCTGCATAATCTCATATAATTACACTAGGAAAATTCCTATATACATAATTGCTACCAGATAACATTGAGAAGAGTATACCTACAGTTGTAACGAGTGAAGTAAACATAGAGGTCCAAAAGTTAATTATGACAGTTTGTCTACTGTATGAACTTGAACAGAAGCAGCCCGTATAATATGTACAGCATTTGGTGAAAGTGAAGTTAGTGATGACAGTGCTCAAAAATGGCTGAGGATGTTTCAACTGAAAATGGGTCTCTCGGAGAAGCTCCTCGTAGATAACCGTCGATAAGCATTGATGATGACAAACTGAAGCCTTGTTTTGAATCTAATCAGCATCTAACGTATCGGATGCATATATTTAGGTTCAACAAAAGCGATGAAACTATACGTCTGCACCTGCAACGCAACGGAGAAAAAACACCTTAGAGAAATGGGTAGTCTACGGACACGGTGAATAAAGCAAACTGAAAAATTTACACAAGCTAGGAAAATGTGTTCCGCATGATTGACGGAAAGGGATATCGGTCAGCGTTTAAACATTTGTCTTTCTCTTCCTGTTCAACACTGCAAAAATCAGATTTAGACAAAATAGTCACCTGCGATGAGAAATGGATTCATTATGCGAATGAAAAATAAAGACGATTGTGGCTAGCTCAATGACAACCTTCAACATCTAAACGGAATCTAGTCGGTGAAAAAGAATTCTGGAAACTCAAATGGGATTCTTCATTACGAATTGCTTTGACCTGTTCAAACTGTTACTGCGCAACGTTATTGTGCGCAATTGACTCGTTTGAATGAGGCATTGGAAGAGAAAAGGTCTTTTCTGGGCTGCAAAAATCCCAGTAGTCTTCCTAGGGATTTTACTGCATGACAGTTCCCATCTTCAAGTTGCAAATACGACGCAGTAAATAATCAAGGAGCAGGGATGGCTATTATCCAGACCTGTCACTTTCAGTCTATCACTTGTTTCGCTCCATGCAACACTACTTATCTGGTCAGCAGTTCCGACAATTTCAATATATCGAAAGATTCCACGAAGAATTCATCGAATCAAAACCGAATCGTCTTTTATAATGGAATATAAAATTTACCTGAACCCGGTAAAATACTTTGGTGAATGAATAATGATGCTATGAATTTATATGAATAATAGATTTTGTGAAAACAATGATGGACATCTTTGCATCATCCTAATATAGAGAGAAAAGGCAATGCTAATAGCATTAAGGTCAGGTATGTCACCAAATAATCAACATAAATCATGTTCTGTTATATTGTGTCCTCTTTGGATTGCTTCGGGTTTTTCTATGATTATTTAGCAATACAATATTTTTGGGTTCATGTAATTGGGAAACAGTTATAAAAGAAAATTATATGGAGATACCCCTATATACGGATATGAGTTTAGAAATCTCAGAAATAAGCCGAACATACTGCTCATAAGATTTGATAGATTATTGCGATTGTTCACTTACTGAATGAGAGCGATATTTTATATATTTCGAATGATACTTTCCATCTTCTCCGAGGTCTATGAAGAGTTTCTGATATTAAAAAAATCAGAATATGTTTGTAGACACCAACAACTCAATTTTCTATATTGTCATAGTAGAGTTATTTTTCTTATGGCAGCTGTGTGCGAAAGAACCATTTCCCTATAGTCCGGGGGCCAGCAGGGGCTACCGTGCACCCCC
>VCCN01007345.1:381882-392982 GCA_006491835.1 Architeuthis dux
ATATATGTATGTATATATACACATGCTATATACTCAAATGTACAATTTCACACACACATGCCACACATGCCACACATGCCACACCCATAAACAAAATATAAATATATACAAACATGCACACATTTCATATGTGCTACATACTCTCATGCACACGTGCACACACATTCCACGTATGTACACACAAACACATATACATACATCTGAATGTGTGCACCATAGAGGCAAAATATAGCAACGGTATGCAGGCTAAGGCTAAACATACTAAAGCCATCCACCATAGATGTTAAACACACGAAGGACATACACCATATAGGCTGAACATACTAAAGATATACATCATAGAGGCTATATATAATAAACACATACACCATAGAGGCTAAACATACTAAAGATATACAGCATAGAGGCTAAACATACTAAAGAGATACATCAAAGATGCTAAACATACCAAGGGAATACACCATAGAGGCTAAGCCTACTTGAGATATACACTATCTTTACATATATATGCCATCGAGGCTAAACAGACTAAACTCATACAGCATACCAACTAAACATGCTGAGTTTATACAGCAATACATACGGCTAAATACTAAAAGCAAACACACTAAAGGCAAGCATCATAGAGGCTACACACACTAAATACATACGCCATAGATGCTAAACATACTAAACACCTACACCACAGAGTTTACACATACTAAAGACATAGATCATAGAGGCTACTAAGGTTACGCCTTAGAGGCTCACCATACTACAGACATACACCACAGATGTTAAAACACTAAAGACATATAGGCAAAACATACTAAGGACGTACGCCATAGAGGATCACCATACTAAGACATACACCACAGTGGCTAATCATACTAAGGACATACACCATAACGGCTAAACATGCAAAGACATACAGCTATAGAGGCTCAGTATACTAAAGACATACACCATAGAGTCTAAACATACCAAACACATACACCGTATAGAGGTTAACATACTAAAGACATACACTATAGAGGTTAACATACTAAAGACATACACCGTAGTGGCTAAACATATTAAAACATACACCATAGAGGCTAAACATACTAAAGACATACAGCATAGAGGCCAAACATACTAAAGGCCTACAGCTATAGTGGCTAAACATGATAAAAACATACACCATAGAGGCTAAACATACTAACATACACCACAGATTTAGACATACTAAAGACATACACCGTATAGTGTAAATATGCTATACATACACGATAGAGGCTACACATACTAACAGCATACACTGTAGAGGCTAAACATACTAAAAGCATACACCATAGAGGCTAAACATGCTAAAGACATACACCCTAGGGGCTAAACATACTATGAACATACACCATAGAGGCTAAACATACTAAGAACATACACCATAGAGGCTAAACGTACTAAGTACATACAGCTATAGAGGCTACATATACATAATCCGTAAATGCTAAACATAGTAAAAACATACACCATAGAGCCTAAACATACTAAAGGCATAGTCATACAGGCTAAACACACTAAAGACATACACCACAGAGGCTAAAACATAATAAATAGATACACCATAGAAGCTAAACATTCTAAAGACATATACCATAGAGGCTGAACGTACTAAAGACATACAGTATAGAGGCTAAACATACTAAACACACACAGCACAGAGGCTAAACATACTAAAGACATACATCATAGATGCTAAAGATACTAGAAATATACACCATAGAGGCTAAACATATTAAAGACATACACCGTAGTGGCTAAACATACTAAAGGCATACACCACAGAAACTAAACCTACTAAGTACATACACCATAGTGGTTAAACATACCAAAGGCATACACCGTAGAGGCTAAACACACTAAAGGCATACGCCACAGTGGTTAAACATACAAAGGGCATCAGCCATAGAGGCTAATCATACTAAAGACATACAGCATAGAGGCTAAACATAGTACATAGATAAACCATAGAAGCTAAACATACTAAATGTATACAAAGTACAGACATGCTAAAGGCATACACCACAGATGTTAAACACACAGAAGACATACGCCATAGAGGCTAATCATACTAAGGAATACATCATAGAGGCTATACATATTAAATAGATACACCATAGAGGCTAAACATACTAAATATATACATCAAAGAGGCTAAACATACTAACAACATACACCATAGAGGATCAGCATACTAGAGATATACACCATAGAGGCTAGACATATTAGAGATATACATCATAGAGTATAAATATAATAAGCACATACAACATAGAGACTAAACAGCATTGAGGCTAAGCATACTAAATAGATACACCATATAAAGTGTATACGGCTATAGAGGCTAGACATACAAAAGACATGCACCATAGAGACCAAACATACTAAAAGCATACAGCATAGGGGCTAAACATACCAAAGATATGAACTATAGAGGCAATACACTGTACAGGCTAAACTTACTAAAAACATACACCATAGAGGCTGAACATACTAAAGACATACAACATAGAGGCTAAGCCTACTTGAGATATATACCATAGAGGCTAAACATACTAAAGACATACATCATACCGGCTAAACATACTAAGTATATACATCTATGCATACGGCTCAATATACTAAAGACATACAACATAAACGCTAAACATACTAAGTACATACAGATATAGAGGCTACATATACTAGAGACATGATCCATGGGGGCTAAACATACTAAAGTCATACACCGCAGATGTTAAACACAGTAAGGACATACACCATAGAGGTTAAATATAGCAACAGCATGCGCCGTAGAGGCTAAACATACAAAAGGCATTCACCATAGAGACTAAACATACTAAATATACCAAAGATTTAAACTATAGATGCTAAACATACTAAAGGCATACATCGTACAGGCTAAACATATTAAAGCATACACCACAGAAGCTAAGCATACTAAGTACATACACCATAGTGGTTAAACATACCAATGGCATACACCGTAGTGGCTAAACATACTAAAGCCATACACCATAGTGGTTAAACAGGCTAAAGACATACTAAAGTCATACACCACAGATGTTAAACACCCCAAGGGCATCAGCCATAGAGGCTAATCATACGAAAGACATACGGCATAGAGGCTAAATATAGTAAATAGATAAACCATAGAAGCTAAACATACTAAAGGTATACGAAATACAGACATGCTAAAGGCATACACCACATATGTTAAACACACTGAAGACAGACGCCACAGAGGTTAATCATACTAAGGAATACATCATAGAAGCTAAGCCTACTAAATACATACAGCATACCAGCTAAACATACTAAAACATACACCACATTATACACACTAATGACAAGCATCATAGACGCTATACATACTAAAGACGTACGCCGTAGAGGCTAAGTATATACGAAAGGCAATACTCAAAGTGTACAGGTCCAAGAGGTAATGGGACAAAATACAGTCGAATGTTTCCTCGGGTCAGTTGAAATGGTTAAAGAGTGGAGGAATGACCCTTCTCGTCGCAACGTGCATCAAATGTAAATGTCGACATTATGGGAAAACTTCGTAATTTACTATCAGACACAAAATGGTTAGACTCTCTGTCTGTGAAAAGTATCAAAGAATTGGAAAATTATATACACTCGCAGAAAACCAGTACTGGTGAGCAGAATAAAATGTTTGAAACCCACCGTCGTAAGCAAACATGGGAAAGCAATTAGCACACGCTACGCTGGAAGTTGAAAATAGATTGTATGGGGCCTTACACTTTGAAATAAGGGCAGACAACTGCACTATAAAGGATTTGTTTTTGGACCCATACAAGATCTTATCAACTGAACTAAAAATAAAATATCAAGGTTTGCAGAAGAAAAATCGATTAACATACAACACGATTGACTTCCAAATAAATGCTGCGAAAAAAACAAAAAGATAAAAGAAAAATAAATTAAACCAATTAGTGATTTTTGACAGGAAAATAAAAGATTTTTTAAATTAAAAAAAAGGTTAAATATCATTTTGAAAAGAAAAGAGAGGAACAAAACATTGCTGTGTAAATAATAGGAAGTAGACTTCTTTTTATTCAAAAACGTACTACATAAAATTGCTTGAGACAAAAAAGGGAGATGTGGTAATACTTGTGCTGATAAACTACAGCAATGTAAAGAACAGAACTCTGTATGCTTTGGACTAAGGAGGCGTGGTCTAAAATAGGGTGACGCTGACCCCTTAAGGGATCGGGTAGTTGGATACGCACCTTGCTTGAAATTGTGGCGATCCAAAAGTGGGAGTTGTCTCGCGTAGATTGGAACTCTACAGTGATGGGTTAAAACACATCCAATCAGAACGCCTAAAAGCCATCACGTGACCGGAAATCATAATCCGAGAACGCAAGCGCGAATATTTGATTCTCCCTTTTGTGACAAGACGCGTTCTCCCCTAGGTCCATTTTCATTCAGGTTCTCGGGCCATGTGGGGTACTAGAACCAGTATCACAGATTTTCCTAATCAGCCCATTTTCAATCAAAATGTAACCTTATTTTTGCACACACACATTAGTATCATTAAGAACTATCAGACACAATTAACGGTCTACATTACATTATTTTTCTGAGGGTTGTTTTTTCATTGATTGTTGATGTGGTTGTTGATTGTTCATCCTATCGATATTGAGTCCTATCTATGTCATTTATAGCCCCGATAACAAATCAGAAATCGGAGAATTCTTTCCTCTACAGCAGTGGGTGACCATCTTGCCCATCCTCTATACCGAACCCTAATGGAGTCATTTATCCTTTTACCAATCTATTCCTCACAGAATCCCGGTAACAAATCAGAGATCGGAGATTTCTTACCTCTAAAACAGTGGGTGCCCATCTTAACCATCCTGCATACCGAACACTAATGGAGTCATTTATCCTTTTACCAATCTAATCCTCACAGAAACCCCGATAACAAATCAGAGATCGGAGACTTCTTACTTCTAAAAGAGTGGGCGCCCATCCTACCGATCCACCATACCGAACCCTAATGGAGTCATTTATCATTTTACCAATCTATTCCTCGCAGAAACCCCGATAACAAATTGGAGTCATTTATCCTTTTACCAATTTATTTCTCACAGAGGCCCCGATGAAGAATCAGAGATCGGAGACTTCTTTCCTCTAAAAGAGTTGAGGACCATCTTACCCATCCTCCATACCGAACCCTAATGGAGTCATTTATCTTTTTACCAATCTTTTCCACACAGAAGACCAGATAACAAATCAGAGATTGGCGAATTCTTTCCTCTAAAACAGTGGGTGCCCATCTTACACATCCTCCATACCGAACCCTAATGGAGTCATTTATCCTTTTAACAATATATTCCTCAAAGAAGCCTCGGTAACGTTTCAGAGATCTAATCCTTTTACCAAATTATTCCTCACAGAAGCCCCAATAAATAAATCAGTGATGGGAGACTTCTTTCTTCTAAAAGAGTTGTTGTCCATCTTAGCCATCCTCCATACCGAACCCTAATGGAGACGTTTATCCTTTTACCAATATATTCCTCACATAGGTTGGCTACTTCTTTCCTCTAAAAAAGGTAGGTGCCCAAGCCGATGACAAATCAGAGATCGCAGACATCTTTCCTCTATAACAGTTGGTGACGATCTTATCCATCATCCATACCGAACCTTAATGGTGTCATTCATACTTTTACCAATCTATTCCTCGCTAAAGCGCCGATGATAAATCAGTGATCGGAGACGTCTTTCCTCTAGAACAGTTGGTGTCCATCTTACCCATCATCCATACCGAACCCTAATGTAGTCATTTATCCTTTTTCCAATGTATCACAGAAGCACCGAGATCGAAGACATTTTCCTCTAAACCAGAGGGTGTCCATATTACACATCCTCCATACGGGACCCTAATGGAGTCATTTATCCTTTTACAAATGTATTTCCCACAGAAGCCCCAGTAACAAATCAGAGATCGGAGACATACCTCCTCTAAACCAGAGGGTGCCCATATTACACGTCATATGAACACTAATTGAGTTATTTATCCTTTTACCAAATTATTCCTCACAGAAGCCCCAATCATAGATCGGAGAATTATTTTCTCTAAAGGTGTGGGTGACCATCTTGCCCATCCTTCATACCAATCTATTCCTAACCTCCATACCGAACCCTAATCGTGCCATCTATCCTTTTACCAATCTATTCCTCACAGAAGCCCCGATAGCAAATCATAAATCGGAGACGTCTTTCCTCTATAAGAGTGGGAGTCGATCTTACCCATCCTCCATAACGAACACGATGGAGTCATTTATCCTTTTACCAATATATTCTTCGAAGACGTTAACAAATCAGAGATCGGAGATGTTTTTCCTCTAAACCAATGGGACCCATCTTACCCATTCTCCATAACGAACATGATGGAGTCATTTATCTTTTTACCAATTTATTCCTCAAAGAAGCCCCGATAAAAAATCATAAACCAGTGGGTGCCCATTTTACCCATCCTCCATACTGAACCATAATGTAGTCATGTATACTTTTATCAATCTATTCCTCACAGAAGACCCAGTAGCAAATAAGAGATCAGAGACGTCTTTCCTCTAATCGAGTGGCTGCCGATCTTACCCATCATCCATACAAAACCCTAATGGAGTGATCTATAATTCTACCAATCTATTCCTTACACAAGCCCGGATAACATATCAGAGATCGGAGACGTCTTTCCTCTGAAACAGTGGGTGCCCAACTTGTGCCAGACTATTTACACTGTAGAAAGTAACAATGTAGTGACAGGACCTACAGCCAAAGTATTGACACTGGAGAAAGTAACAATGAAGGGACTGGTTCTACAGCAAAAGAATTGACTCTGGAGAAAGTAACAATGACGTGACATGACATACAGCTAAAGGGTTGACACTGGGGAAATTAACAATGAAATCACAGGAAATACAGCCAGACTATTTACACTGTGGAAAGTAACAATGTAGTTACAGGACCTACAGCCAAGGAATCAACACTGGAGAAAGTAACAATGAAGTGACAATACATACAGTTAATGATTTAACACTGGAGAAAGTAACAATGAAGTGACATACAGCAGCCATGGAATTAACAATGGAGAAAGTAACAAAGCAGTGACAGGACCGACAACCAATGAATGGACACTGTAGAAAGTAACAATGAAGTGACAGGAACTACAGCTAAGGAACCGACACTGTAGAAAGTAACAATGAATTGACACTGTAGAATGTAACAACGAAGCGAAAGGGCCTACATCCCTGGGAATTAACACTGGAGAAAGTAACAATGCAGTGGCAGGACCTACAGCCTGAGAATTGGCACAGCCAAATATTTGACACTCTAGAAAGTAACAATGAAGTGACATATAGAGCCAAAGAAATGACACTGGAGATAGTCAAAATGAAATCACAGGAACTACAGAAGTGACATACAGCAGCCATGGAATTAACAATGGAGAAAGTAACAAAGCAGTGACAGGACCGACAACCAATGAATGGACACTGTAGAAAGTAACAATGAAGTGACAGAAACTACAGCTAAGGAACCGACACCGTAGAAGGTAACAATGTAGTGACTGGACCTACAGCCAAGGAATCTACACTGGAGAAAGTAACAATGAACTGACAGGACATACAGTTAAGGATTTAACACTGGAGAAAGTAACAAGGCAGTGACAGGACCTACAGCCAAAGAATTGACACTGGGGATAGTAACAATTAAGTGACATGACATACAGTCAAAGAAAGTAATAATGAAGTGACCGGAACTACAGCCAAATAATTGACACTAGAGATAGTAACAATTAAATGACAGGACATACAGTCAAAGAATTGACACTGGGGATAGTAACAATTAAGTGACATGACATACAGTCAAAGAAAATAATAATGAAGTGACCGGAACTACAGCCGAATAATTGGCACTAGAGATAGTAACAATTAAATGACAGGACATACAGTCAATGAATTGACACTGGGGAAATGAACAATGAAATGACAGGAACTACTGCCAGATTATTGACACTGGAGAAAGTAACAATGAAGTGACAGGACCTACAGCCAAAGAATTGACACTGAGGATAGTAACAATGAAGTGACATGACATACAGCCATGGAATTAACAATGGAGAAAGTAACAATAAAGTGACAGGACCGACAGCCAATGAATTGGCAATGTAGAAAGTAACAATGAAGTAACAGGACCTACAGCTAAGGATTTAAGACTGGGGAAAATAACAATGAAATCACAGGAACTTCAGCCAGACTATTTACACTGGAGATAAGTAACAATGAAGTGACAGGACCTACAGCCTGAGAATTGGGACTGAAGAAAGTAACAATGAAGTGACATGACATACAGCCAAAGCATTGACACTGGAGAAAGTAACAATAAGGTGACGGGTTCTACAGCAACATAATTGACAGCTATGGATTTAACACTGGAGAAAGTAACAATGAAGTGACAGGACCTACAGCCACAGAATTGACACTGGATGAAGTAACAATGAAGTGACTAGATCTACGGCCATGGAATTCACACAGGTGGGTATTAAGAATGATGTGACAGGACCTAGAACCAAGGAACTGACACTGTAGAAAGTAACAATGAACTGAAGGAATGAACTGCAGCCATGGAATTAACAATGGAGAAAGTAACAAAGAATTGACACTGGGTAAATTAACAATGAACTCACAGGAACTACAGCCAGACTATTTACACCGGAGAAAGTACCAATGAAGTGACAGGACCTACAGTTAAGGATTTAACACTGGAGAAATTAACAATGGAGTGACAGGTTCTACAGCAAAATTATTGACACTGGAGAAAGTAACAATGAAGTGACAGGAACTACAGCCAAAGGTCTGACACTGTAGTATGTAACAATGAAGTGATATGACCTACAGCCAAGGAACTGACACTGTAAAAAATTAACAATATATTGACAGGGCATACCGCCATGGAATTGACACTGGAGAAAGTAACCTACAGCCAGAGAATTAGCACTGGAGAAAGTAACACTGAAGTGACAGAAACTACAGCCATAGTATTTACTCTGGAGAAAGTAACGGTGGGGTGACAAGACATACGGCCAAAGAACTAATACTGGAGATAGTAGCAATGAAGTGACATGACATACAGTCAAACAATTGACACTGGGGAAATGAACAATTAAGTGACAGGACCTACAGCAATGAGTTAACTCTCCAGACAGTAACAATGAAGTGACAAGTCCTACAGCCAAAGAATTAACACTGGAGAAAGTACAATGAAGTGACAGCCAAACGAAAGCGACAAAAGAAAATAGAAGAAATTACTGAAATATTTAAAGCCAATCACGTCATATGCAGCACGCAGAAGCATCCCTGCATAATCCCTCAGATATAGAATATTCGTGTTTACAAAAGTAGACTACAAGTAGTCAAGTAGACTACACTGGGCAAGCTTAAGAACAACCAGTGCATATACAGCACACATACTCCCACTAGCTTCAAAGAGAACTGTGGTCAGTGACTACCACTACAAGCATATATACGCCACAAGATAGTTACACAAAAAGGAGCAGTTTAAAGCAAACGGGCTCAACGAAAACCCTAGCATTGCAGACACAGAGATACCCACTAGTCATGCTACTAGTGATTTCACAGACAATAACAACGTAGGTTTATGGACCACATTGATCAACGAGGAAATATTTTTCTGATATTGAGAAAGCTCCATCGGAATGTCAGCACTGGGATGGCCCTTTTACCAATTCGAAGCGAACATACAAAAACAAAGCCCGGTTTTGCGCAAATAATGTATTTCATTCCACCAAAGTAAATGGAGAAACCTACCCTCAAGTATGGATACTGTATTCCTTCACAAAAGGAACAGTCTACTGTTTCGTGTGCAAACATTCCTCTAAGAAAACTACCTCAACTACAGCTTTAGCTCCTACTGAATTCTAAGATTGTCTTGTTCAAACCCACGAAAACCCATATGAATTCTATTCTAACATACTTAAGAAAGCGTGGTCAAACACTCACATCTGAACTCGAAGAGCAAATCCTGCTCTGCTTTGATTTGCTCGCAGGTACTTCAGCGAGTTAGTGCAGTGATTTTCCTTTTTGCAGAACGTGGCTTGGCATTTCGGGCAGATGTAACATTTGGTTCACCAAACAATGGTAACTTTCTTGAATTGCCAAATTTGATCCCTTGCTGCGTGCTCACATAAATCAGTATAAGTAAAGGCTCTTGTCAGCCATCGTACTTATCCAAAAAGATTATGTGACAAGGTTAGCTAGTTGATGGTAAATAAAGTTCAAGAAGCAATACTGATCGAAATCCAACGAGGTTATTTAGTTTATCAGCCGATTCAGTCCTTGATGTTTCCCATGTTGATCAACTTACTCTCATTGTTAGATATATTTCTCCTAGTGATGTATTACCAGTTGAACGCTTTCTGGGGTTTTTTGAACTGAAGGATCAGAGCGGTGAAAGTATGGCTGGGCTGATACTGAACTACTTCACTGAACTTGAAATGTAGAGAACAATCATATAATAATCCAGCCAATAAAATCTGGAAAGGAACAAGTTTGCAAAGTGTATTCTATTATGCTAGACATTCCTTAAATCTAGTTGAACGAACCGCAGCTGACTGGTGCCTGGGTGCGGTGATTTATTTTGGCACAATAAATCAACTTTATTGGGTTTTTTTCAGCTTCTACAAAAAGATGGATAGTTCTAAAAATAGCCATGCCTCCAAAGTTAAAAGTTCCTAAACATTTATAAGACACAAAATAGGAGGCTCACGCCAAAGCTACCGCAAATATTAGCGAAAGTTAAGCTAACATTGTTAGAACCCTCAGTCATATTCACTGATATGAAACTGAAAAGGAGATACTAGACCACAGGCTGGAAATCTTATGCAGAAAATGGAAGAATTTAAATTCATTTTCATGCTCCACCTTTGGACGCATTTGCTACACCAATTTCATAAAGTTGGTACGGCACACCAAAGTTCGCAAATTTGATTGAGCATTTATAGTCCGGAGGCCAGCAGGGGTTACCGTG